>CAUYPK010099867.1:0-64962 GCA_963574355.1 Loris lydekkerianus | reverse complement strand
ATATGAAAGCTATAAATTAGCTTCATAGTAGGGCTGAGTACATTGGATACTTTTTCTTCCATTCTTGAGATACTTTACTAAGAAGAATATGTTCCAGCTCCATCCATGTAAACATGAAAGAGGTAAAGTCTCCATCTTTCTTTAAGGCTGCATGGAGTACGTATACCATAATTTATCAATCCATTCATGGATCGATGGGCAGTTGGGCTTTTTCCATGACTTAGCAATTATGAATTGGGCTTCAATAAACATTCTGGTACAAATATCTTTGTTATAAAGTGATTTTTGGTCTTCTGGGTATATACGTAGTAGAGGAATTATATGGCAGATCTATTTTTAGATCTCTAAGTGTTCTCTATACATCTTTCCAAAAGGAATGTAGTAATTTGCATTCCTACCAGCAGTGTAGAAGTGTTCCCTTTTCTCCACATCCACGCCAACATCTCTGGTCTTGGGATTTTGTGATATGGGCTAATCTTACTGGAGTTAAATGATATCTCAAGGTAGTTTTGATCTGCATTTCTCTGATGATTAAATGTGATGAGCATGTTTTCATATGTCTGTAGGCAGTGTGCCTGCCTTCTTCAGAGAAGTTTCTTTTCAAGTCCCTTGCCCAGGCTGTGATGGGGTCACTTTTTCTTTTCTTGCTTATACGTTTGAGTTCTCTGTGGATTCTGGTTATTAAACCTTTGTCAGAGACATAACCTGCAAATATAGAGCAGAGCTTTAATGTTGGCATTAGGAGAGCTGCCTTGCAACATAGCCCTTAGGGGAATACAGTGAGGCGGTTTTGGTGCACCTGATAAGCAGGCAGCCACTTCAGCAGAGATCCCAGCAACACGTGCTTTCCTCGGAAAGCCTCTGCTTAGCCCAGGTTAACAGTTTAAAGTGTCTTTTAAGTGGGCAGAGATGAGATTAAAGCTCTCAACCTTGAGGGGTTTGAGGTCAAAGAAGTCAGCAGAGTCCTCCAGTATCCATCTTATACAGCTGTATCAGCATTGTGATTAGCATCTCATACCACAAAAAAATCACCTGTTTCCCAGACAATATTCAGCAAGATATATATACTGTTTTGTTTTTTGATTTGTTTCTTTTCTTCTTTTTTTTTTTTCCTTTTTTTAAAATTTTCAATCTCCCCCTAAATTTTTCTTTTTTTCTTTCTATCTTCATTTTCTAGTGTAAATAGCATTTTCAATTATTGCATTCTTTAATGATAAGAACTTCATTTTTGCTGGTGTTTCTGCCCCTGTTATTTCTTTTTCCCCCAATTTTACCCTGTAAGATTTTCTGCTAGTTTGCTTTGGTTTGATTTACAGTATTTTTATTTGTTTTTTTCTCTATTTGGTGGAGGTGGGATACTGTGTCTGCCCAGGCTAGCAAACTGCTACTGACCTAAAGGGAAATAACCAACCCAGAACCCCCAGAGGTTGGGGGGTTTTAAGGTGTGGGTCAAAGTACTATAGTGTACACCTTTATTACTCTTGTCTCTTTCTTTCTGTGTGGGTCAAAGTACTATAGTGTACACCTTTATTACTCTTGTCTCTTTCTTTCTTGTCTTTCTTGCCTCTCTTCTGTTTGTCAATACTCCTTTTTACTCACACCCTCAACTTTCTCTTTTTTTTTCTTCTTTTTTTAACATCTTTTTTTTTTCTGTTCTTATTCTTCTATCTTCTCATCCTTTTAGTCCTGTACCAAAAGGACTCATCAAAAACTTTTCAGAGGCACAGTAACTTAAGGAGCAAGAGGAAGTGATAGGAAAATTAGGACAAATAACAGGTAAAAGAAACACTCATAAGTAAGAAACATCAGAAAAGTACTGGCAGCATGAAAAATCAGTCCAGAGAAACCCCCTCAAGGGACCATAAGCTAGTTACTGCATAGGAGTCCACCTATAAAGAAATGACAGAAGGGGAATTTTAAATACAGATGATCTGTATTCTGAGAAAGTAGAAAATAACCAAACAGAAATCCAAAGACATAGTCAAATAAGACATGAATGATATGAAGAATATAGAAAGGCTATAGCAGAGCTGAAGGAATTGAAGCAATCAATTAGAGAACTTAAAGACACAGTAGAAAGTATCAATAACAGACTAGACCAGGCAGAAGAAAGAATCTCAGGGGAAGAGACAAAGCTTTTGAGGTAACTCAGATAGTTAAAGAGTCAGGAAAAAGGAGAGAGAAAGCAGAACATTTACCGACAGAATTATGAGACTTCATGAAGCATTCAAACGTATGAGTTATAGGTATACTAGAAGGGAAATAAGAATGCCCCAGAGGAATGGAAGCCATACTAGAAAACATTATAAATGAAAATTTCCCAGATATCATCAAAGATTCTGACACACTCCTTTCAGAAGGATATTAGACCCCAGGTCATCTCAACTCAAATAGAGCTTCTCCAAGACACATTGTGATAAATTTGTCCAAAGTTGAGACAAAAGAAAAGATTCTACAAGCTGTCAGGAATAAGTGGTAATTGACCTAAAGAAACAAATTCATCCTGGTGATTACAGATTTCCCTAATGAAACTTTTCAAGCCAGAAGACAATGGTCATCTACTTTTAATCTACTTAAACAAAATAATTTTCACTCCAGAATTCTATATTCTGCTAAGCTAAGCTTTAAAATTGATGGAGAGATTAAAGATGGCAGCCGAGTAACAGCTTCCCTGCAACTGGGTACGGTGAGTCTGGGGAGACACGACTCCAGGTATCTCTGGCTGGTGGGATCTGCCTATCATCATGCCTTTGAGGATACAGGGATCCAACAAGGGACTTCTGGACTCCAAGAGGAAGACAAAAACAGTGGAGAACTGGCAAGTGGTTGTGTGTGTTCAATCAACCTAATCATGCTGGCAACCGTAAGTACAAGCAGCAGTGAAACTGCAAACCAAAAAGGCCTTACCTGTGAACTGTTTTGGTGTTCTTGGACTTGGCACTCAGTTGAACTGCCTTGTGGAGAGCTTGAGCAGGAGTGTGGAGAACTTTGGGCATTGTCTGGGGCCCCAGACTGAGCCACTGAGCTGGGCACAGGAAGCCATTGTGAAAGAACTGCCCCCGAAATCATTATCTTTTTAAGAAGGGATATAGTTTGTGGGTATATAGAAAATATGTTAGAAGACTATAAATACCAGTTAACAAGGATTATCCAAAGTTACTTTAAAAGTAACTTTATTTTTTCATTTTCTTACATGTATTGTCATGTTTTTGTATAGTGCTTTTCAAGATTAAAAAATTTACAATTTAGAGGCTCGGCACCTGTAGCTCAGTGGTTAGGGTGCCGGCCACATACACTGGAGCTGGCAGGTTTGAATCCAGCCTGGGCCTGCCAAGCAACAATGATAACTGCAACCAAAAAAAATAAATAAATATAAATAATAGCTGGGTGTTGTGAGAGCTGCCTGTAGTCCCAGCTACTTGGGAGGCTGAAGCAAGAGAATCACTTAAACCCAAGACCTTGAGGTTGCTGTGAGCTGTGATGCCATCGCATTCTACCCAGGGTGATGTTGTGAGACTGTGTCTCAAAAAAAAAAAAAAAATAAAATAAAAAAAATTACAACTTAGAGCATTTCCTATAGCAAACATTCTTTGAAAACATTTAATCTATTCAAAATTTTGAATTAGAGCTTTCCCTTCCCCTTCCTGAACAATTTAGCCCTGAAGCCATGAGGAGGGGCCGAGCTAGGCAGGCACCTGCCTGCTGTGAGGTGTCACAGCCTAATGGATTTCAGTAGGATGGCCATGTGTGGGCATCAGTAACCAAGAGGGTAAGGAAAGTGTCCACATAGGATAGCAGCCCAGCATCAGAACCCAGGTGGAATAAAGAAGTCTGTGCAGGGAGCAATCCGGTGTGAATGTTAGAGCCCTAGATGGGGCATCAGAGCACCAGTCGATGAGGTCAGTTTCTATTATGGTGGCAGGGGATCTAGTGTGTGGTGACAGGCCACAGCAGGTAGTCACGGTATCCACAGAGGGGAAGCCCTTTTGTGGGCAGTTGGAGCCCACGGGCAATGAGAAGATGTCCATGCCAGGATGGTCCAGGTGGGGTGTCAGAGCAATATGAGAAGCACATCCTTGTTGGGGGTAGGGCATAGCTTAAGTGTGTTGGAGCTTAAGCAGTGTAGCCTGCCAAGTCTCAGATCATGTGGACGGCACCCATGTAGTGGGCAGCCTGATGTGGGCTGTTCAAGTAGCATGAGGTGTGGGTCCATGAGTTGGGTCGGCATGGCTGGGAAAGTCAAAGTCCAAATTGGGCTAAGAGGGGCCCTTGACAGAGGGCAGCCTAGTGTGGGCTGGCAGAGCATCTGTGTGGGAGAGGGCGTGGCTTTCCAAAGGGGAGATGAGCTACTTATGGGGGGCTTGATCTGATAATTAAGTTTAATAAGGGACTGGGAGCTGTTCTCACTGTCAAAGTGGGGAGGTACATGTTGGACAAGAGAAAGTACTATAATGAACTCTGTGGTGTGCAGGAGGACCTGGAGGTTTTGATGTAGACTCCTGGTTTTCCACGTACATAGATACAGAAATGTATAGGGATATGTACCTGTTTGTGTGTGCATGTGTGCATGTTTCTGCACACATATGTTCCTTGTCTGTCTACTGAGGGCTTGGGAATGTAACATCCAAATGTCACTGTGCATACCTTGTGCCCAGATTTTAACTTGTAAATGTGCCACGAGTTTTATGAGCTTACTGTTAATAGCGCGTTAGTGTTAATTTTTTTGCTATTACAAATAACATTGCTGTAAATGTGTTTTTTGTGCATGATTTCTTGTACACATGGGCAGGAGTTTTAAAGGGAGTTAAGCAAGTATAAGTTTTTATTTACAACTATCAAAACTGTAAGTAAAGCATGTTTTGATGCAGCTGCTGGTATTCTGCTTTAAGCTGGTAACTTTGGTTGTTTTCTGAGAGTCATAGTGATCCTTTTGCCATTTTCTTCTACATGAGATAACTGAATTAGCAGTTTGTTATATGAGTTTCATCACATACTTATTGATCATCTAAGCAGCATGAGACACCGAGGAGAAAGATGAGGCAGGCAGCCCTCCCTGCAGGATTTAGTTCTCCCAGCCAGGAATATGCTTCTTATATTTTCCAGGAAAATCAAAAATGCCCTCTGTCTAGTATTAGTTATCTGTCCATACCCTGAAACATAGCAGCTTAAAACAACTACCTTTTATTTTGTCACACAGTTTCTGAGGGTCAGGAATTCAGGAGCAATTAGTTGGGCATTTTTGGCACTTGGGTTCTCTAATGAGGTTGCAGTCCAGTTGTTGGCTAGGGATGCCACCTTCTGAAGGCTTGACTAGGTGGGAGGATCCTCGTGCAAACTCATGTATGTGGCTTTTGGCAAACGGTGTTCCACACCACCTAGGCCTCTCTCCAGGGCTGCTCACAGCACAGCAGTTGATTTCTCCCAGAGCAAATGATCCAAGAGGGAGGAGAAGGGAGAAGGGTAGAGGAAAGAGGGAAGAGAGGGAGAAGAAGAGGTCAAATGTGCTTAATTGCACACAGTCAAGATGGAAACCACAGTGTCTTTTATCATCTGATCTGAGAAGTGACACACCATCCTCCTTTTGTATTCTCTTGGTCTTACAGACCCACCCTGGTACCATGTGGGCAAGAGCTACATAAAGGTGTGAATTCTAGGAGACAGGAATCTTTGGGGGCCATCTTGGAGGCTGGTCACTACTTTTTTCAACTCTGAATGTCCTCTAGTGAATTATTATTAGAAGATACACAGGTGCTTGATTTGGGCCTAAAGGCTATAAGAGCCCTGGTAGGAAGAGAGAAATTAAGGGAGCCCAGATCTTGCCTTTGAATGAAGGCCATAGGTCCTTCCTAGTCCTGATCTAGGAAGAAACCATCTGAGTATTGGGATATCACCTGAGAGAGTTCTGTGGTTTGCATACCTAGAAGTAGGTGGGCCAGGGAAGACCATAAGCCAACTTTAAGCTCTACCTGCCTTCAAGGATTGAGACAAAAAAGCCTGCCAAGGTGGTGGTAGAACCTCACCCATCCTCTGTTGGTCTCTACATTCAGAACCATGCAGGTTGTTGATGGCTCTGTGATGGTCGAGTCTATTTTGTGTATTTGAGGAAAGATAATTATTCATGGATGATAGCGTGGGGTGGCTTTATGCCCTCTAGAATTAGTAACTGAGAAACTAGAGCCTTCAGATGGACCCTGTAGACATCGCATCTCTTGAGCTGAAATTTGAGCTCTGTCTTATATCTCCCAGGGCAGGAAGAGACAAAAACATACCAAGGAGGATAAATCTCTCTGTGTGATGCCTGTGTTTTCTAAACCACACCCCAAATGCAAAGCTCTGAGAATTGAGTTCAGTAATAATTCTGTGATTTGATGAGAAACTTTGTTTTACTGCCCCATGAATGCCTTAGGTTGGGAAAGATACATTTGATAGTCTCTATTTATGGGTAAACAAATAGGCCAATAGCCCTAAGTCTGATTTGGCTACTGTCTTACTGTGAAGTGGACAGGTCATTCCATGATGCTTGTCTCTGTTCCTCTGCTTTGGGTCACATGTGGTCCCACTTAAGTCACAGAAGGAGCAGTTACTGTCTTCTGCACAGAACTCTTCTTCCTGTGGAAGTAAACAGTCTAATAATTCCTGTTCCCATTCTATGAAGTATAAAAAGAAAAAAGAAAATGCTCCTTCATGATGTAGAGAGGTGGTGATGGAGTGGGGTAAAGGCTTTTAATTTCATTTGTGTGTTCTTAACTCTGCTTGTGTCTCTAGTCCTAAATTAAGAGAATTTTTGTTGTGCTGTTACTCAACACTGAGAATACGAAGATGAAAAATATACAGTTCTTTGTAGTATAGAATTTATGACCAAGGGGAGAGACATACAGAGATGGAAGTAGTGTGAGGAGAATAATTTTACTGGTGTACAGTAAAGATCCAGCAAAGCAGCTGACAGACTCTTAAGGGAAGAAGAGAAGAAGCTTTGTGCTATGTGGGAGCATGTCACGGAGGAAGTGTTATTCATTCTGGGCCTTAAATAATTCAACAGACTTTGGTAGGAGAATGGAAAGGGGAGGAGTTTGTGATTAGTGGACTTAAAAGAGTTCACTAAACTTTATTATGATTAATTTCTACATTGGTGTGATTAACATATCTTTTCTTCAAGAAACTTTAGGTAAGGACGGTGCCTGTGGCTCAAAGGAGTGGGGCGCTGGCCCCATATGCCGGAGGTGGCAGGTTCAAGCCCAGCCCTGGCCAAAAACTGCAAAAAAACCAAAAAAACAAAAAAACTTTAGATAATTTGTGAGATAGTTTATGAATAAGTTGGGAGTAGATTCTAGAGGCTGGTGCTCTGAATTTTCTGAGAAGAAAGGGCACCCAACAGAGGCTTCCTCTAAACACAGGGGGAGTTTGAGCTCAGCAATGATTTGACTGTGTTAAAGGACCTCAGGGATAAATGTGAAGGTACAGCTAGCACCTTCATGTCCCTTCTCATAGTGGTTGTTTTATAGTTAACGCACATTTACAAAGTGCCAGGGTAAACAGGACAGACAAGATCCCAGCTTTTAGTGGGAGTTGGATAAAAACTAAAGGTAAGAATGTAGATATGTGATGTGAAGAAATGAAAGCAGGGTGAAGTGGTATAGTCGACTGCTGGGGTGGGGGCAAGAAGAACGTTTCATCCAAAGTCTACTATGAGGAGAGCTGAGTTCCTTTTTGTTTTCTTGTGAAAACCATTAGACAAAAAGTTATTAAAAATGGCTTTCATTCAAGAGTAGGTGCAAATATATTCTCAAAGTAAAATTGTTTTAGCAGTTGTGGGAGATAAGGAGCATTTTGGAATATTGTTTCTGCTCATTTAGAAATATTAGGATTTTCAATTCTTGGTATTGAGGCGGGAGGATCCTTTGAGCTCAGGAGTTCAAGACCAGCCTGAACAAGAGTAATAACTTATGTCTACTAAAAATAGACAATATTAGCCAGGTGTCCTGGTGGGCACCTGTAGTCCCAGCTACTCAGGAGGCTGAGGCAGGAGACTCGCTTAAGCCCAGTAGTTTGAGGGTTGCTGTGAGCTAGGTTGATGCCATAGCACTCTAGCTTGGGCAACAAAGTGAGACTCTCTCAAAAAAAGAAAAAAAGAAAAAAATGACATGTTAGCATCATTGTGCATTGAGAATATGCTTTTTCTTTGAGGCCGAGTTTCCATGAATGTGTTTGAGCCAATTAGCAGTTTGAGGTCAAAACATGCAGCTCCTTTGGAGCATCTGTAGTTTTATTTTGGTTATTTTGGCATTGTGAGCTTTGTTTTTGTTCTTTGGTGTTTTGTTTGGTTTTTGTTCTATTTTGTAATGCCCATGCAGCAATTTTAAGGCAGTTTAAGTGTCCTGAAACTTGTGTGTGGTAGAACTGCAAGCAACACAGCATTTTGTCTTTCACAGTGGGCCTTTACATTGCAATATAGTTCCTGCTCTTTGCATAGTCATTGTTAACCTCACTATCTGTCTAGAAAATATACAGAGGTGTTTTTAGGTTTGGAGAATCTGCCTTTAAAGACATTAATGCTAGCTGTTTTGGGGGTTTTTTTTTTGTTTGTTTGTTTGTTTTTTGAGACACAGTCTCACTATGTCACCCTGGGTAGAGTGCCGTGGCATCACAGCTTACAGCGATCTCAAACTCTTGGGCTTAAGCAATTCTCTTGCCTCAGCCTCCCCAGCGGTTGGGACTACAGGCACCTGCCACAACTCCTATCTATTTTTTGGTTGCAGTTGTCATTGTTGTTTAGCAGGCCCTGGCCAGGCTTGAACCTGCCACCCTCCGTGTAGGTGGCTGGTGCCCTACTCACTGAGCTACAGGCACCGAGCTGATCCTAGCTGTTTTAAATAACCCTTCCCGCTGCGTAGTAAATTTGTCACACTCAGTAGAGTGCCGTGGCATCACAGCTCATAGCAAGCTCAAACTTTTGGGCTCAGGCAATTCTCTTGCTTCATCTTCCCTAGTAGCTGGGACTACAGGCACCCGCCACAACACCTGGCTTTTTTTTGTTTATTTGTTTGTTTAGCAGGTTAGGTTAGTAAGGGGGGAAAATTGACACACCTAGGCCTATGAGAAAGTACAATAGTTTTCTTTTAGTTTCTTATTGTGAAGCTTTTAAATAAATAAGTGATATTCAAGAATCAATAGTGTTTCCTTTTCAGTGTTTGAAAATTTGAGAAGTAGGATGGCACCTCTGGCTCAAAGGAGTAGGGCATTAGCCCCATATGCCGGAGGTTGCAGGTTCAAACCCAGCCCCGGCCAAAAACTGCAAAAAAGAAAAAAAAAGAAAAAATTTGAGAAGTAGCGAAGTATACTTGAATAAATGTTTGACAATTTGAGAAGTGGCGAAGTATACTTGAATGAACTGTCATTTGAGCTATTGTACTTTGTAGAAAAAAGCCTCAGGACATTTTCTTGTTTGAAGATCAGTTTTCAAGAGGGAAACACTTTTTCTTGATTCTGAATATTTAATTAAAGAAAAATGCTATTGAAAAACATGGATACAGTATTAAATCAGGCAGTGAACATGCTCCTCATTTCTAACCTTTCAAGGAATAACTCCTTTTAATGCTTTTGAGAATGTTCTTTCTGGTTTTTCTGTGCATTTTTATGTTATATAAAGACCTGTATACTTGTCTTAATTTTTTCACTCAAAAATACAGACATCTTTCTGTCATATATGTGTACCATGCAATTCTATTTCTTCTTCTCTTGGCTGCTAATGATGCTTAGTTGTCTGGATGAAACATAACTTATTTAACCAGGCACTTTCTAATGAACATTTAACTAGGTACTTCCTAATGGATATTTAATACCTCCCCATTTTTCTATGGTAATGTAACTTGTTAGTGAGATTTATTATGCATACATCTCAATGTACTTTCTGTTGCATTCTAAAAGTAAATATTTGCAAGTACACTTTTTTTTTTTTTTTTTTTTGAGACAGAGTCTTACTGTGTGACCCTCGGTAGAGTGCTGTGGTGTGTCACAGCTCACAACAACTTCAAACTCCTGGGCTTAAGCGATTCTTTTGCCTCAGCCTTCCAAGTAGCTGGGACTATAGGCGCTGGCCACAATGCCCGGCTATTTTTTGTTGCAGTTGTTTAGCTGGCCTAGCTGGGTTCGAACCTGCTACCCTCGGTGTATGTGGCTGGCGCCGTAACCACTGTGCTACGGGTGCTAAGCCAAGTTTACTTTTTAATTTTATTTTTAGCTGGCCCAGGCTGGGTTCGAACCCACCACCCTCAGTGTATGAGCCTCACGCCCTTATCACTGTGCTACAGGTGCCGAGCCTCCAAGTACACTTAATGGATATTGCATTGTTAAAAAATATTGCTATTAAAAAAACAAAAATGAATACAAAGATATATATAAAAATTGATGAAATCTGAATACAGTCTATTCCTGAGTTAATAACATACTGGTGTCAGTTTCCTGGTTTGTCAATGTACTGTAGTTGTATATAATATTATCATTTGGGAAAGGTGAGTGAAGATCTATTTTTGCAATTTTTTGTGAGTCTTCAACTATTTCAAAATAAAACAGTATTTATACACATTAATATATAGACAATCCATGAAGGCAGTATCAACTTATATTTCTATTCTACTAAGAATATATGAAGCTCTTGTCAAGCAGGCCACCAGAGCTAGAGTTGTTAGCAACAGACCAATGACTATCAAAACAAAACAAAAAAAAAACACTCCATGTGCTCAGGATGTTGGTTACATACAGGGGTTTGAGCAAATAAGTAAATATAAAGAGAATAATGGGAGCCAGAGAAAGATGATATAAATGTGGAAAGCAAGAGGCTAAAATAAAATGCACTATTAAATTGTGATTGGAGATATCAGTATAACTATATACAGATAGTTAATGGAAATAGATATTAAACTGTAGTCCCAGCTACCTAGGAAGCGGAAGCAGAAGGATCATCTGAGCCCAGGAGTTTGAGGTGGTAGTGAGCTGTCATGACACTCTACACTAGGGGTCCTCAAACTATGGCCTGCGGGCCATATGAGGCGGTGTGATTGTATTTGTTCCCATTTTGTTTTTTTACATCAAAATAAGATATGTGCAGTGTGCATAGGAATTTGTTCATAGTTGTTTTTTTTTTTTTAATTATAGTCCGGCCCTCCAACGGTCTGAGGGACAGTGAACTGGCCCCCTTGTTTAAAAAGTTTGAGGACACCTTCTCTGCACTCTAGCCAGGGCAACAGAGATTCTGTCTCAAAAAATTATTTTATTTTATTTGACTTAAGGAGGGTGAGTATCTGTTTGTATAATATATTCACTGGCCATTTTATTTCTGCATAATTTCATATATTGAATGTGCATCTTCCTTTGTCCATTTTTCTTGTTGAAGCTACTTTTTTTGATGAGGAAGAATTCTTGATAGTATAGATTCATATTGATGGTGCCTTAATAAGTGATGCTTTTTGCTAAACATTTTGTGAGGTTAATTTGTTGGTGTTTTCCTTATGGTTCTGGCTTCAGTCATGAATTCCATTTCATCTGCTTATAATTTTGTAACCTAGAAATTTATGCAAGGCCCTGATGGGCAGTTCTTCTACTCCACATAGTGCCTAAGGTCATTCAGCCAGCTGCATTTAGTTGGCAGCTGGACTGGCCCAGAAGATCCACAAAGACTGCATGCCAGTATCTAGGGCCTCAGTTCCTCTTTACATGTCTCCCCCTCTCTCCCCACATGGTTAGCTGAGCTTACCAATGGGAGAGAACAGGTATTAAACAGGTGGGAGGTATTAAAGCAGGTAGTATGTCAAATCTCAGCCTACTTAAAGTAGTAGTTTTGAGCTGCAGTTTAACCCCCTGATTATGTTTCTTTTTATTGTCTGTTTTGCCTTCTCAGGACTCTCTACTTTCTCAAGAGATTATTATCAAGGTTGAAGGAGAAGATGAGGGGTCACTGTCCATCCCATCCCAGGTTAGTTGGGGAAGGCTTTATTCTATACATTGAGAAATGTACATGGCTGTTTGGTGATAGCAGCCAGATTTTGAAGTGAGTTGGGAAGTGAAGAAATGCAGCTGGGCATGGTGACTCACACCTGTATTACTAGCATCTGAGACCCAAGGTGGCAAGATTGCTCGAGCTCACAGGTTTGAGCTCGAGCAAGAGCAAGATCCCATCTCCACTAAAAATAGAAAAATTAGCTGAGAGTTGTGGTAGGTACATGTAGTTCAAGCTACTCAGGAAGCTGAGGCAGGAGGATCATTTGAACCTAGGAGTTTGAGGTTATTGTGAGCTAGGCTGAAGCCACAGCACTCTAGCCTAGGCAACAGAGTGAGACTATGTCTAAAAGGAAAAAGAAAGTGAGGAAATAGAGATAAGAGTGGACAACTTTTCTAAGAAATTTGGTCGTCATAGGAAGATTAAAGAGAGTGAGAACTACAGGGAAATTTGAGATTGAGGAGCTTTTGTGTTTTTTTTTAAGGATTGAAAAAAATATGACTCTGTTTAAGTGGTAACCAGGAAGGAATTACTATAAGTTAATGATCAGGAAATAGAGGAAGTGAACTGTAAAGCAGTTCTAATGATAACATTAGAGAAATTAATTCAGAACATCTTAAAATAAATTAACTCTATAAAGAGAAATATTTATATAGGAAGAATGAAGTTGAGGGGGCTATCTGAAGGCTTACACTTTTCTCTGTGAAAGATCATATGAGCATGAAGGTGGGAACTGGAATGGAGAAATATTTGACAAGGGTAGGGAAAGCTTAAAATAGTAATTTTGGATCATGAGAGAACAAGCTGCCCCAGTAGGTGTAATAGGTTTGCTGGTCAGCCTGAAAGGATTATTTGGAAATAGTATAGTACTGTCTCCAGCTGCTCTGTGGGTTGTTTTCCCCCCAGTGGCATTTTGTCACTCAGTTTCCATACATAGCAGATTGACATTTGAATTTAGTAAGTTTTGGTAATTTTCCAGGTCCTTTTCTTTTTTTCTTTTTGCAGTTTTTGGCCGGGGCTGGGTTTGAACTTGCCACCTCTGGCATATGGGGCCAGTGCCCTAACCCTTTGAGCCACAGGTGCCACCCTCCAGGTCCTTTTCTTATTGAGCGGAAGCTTTATAGGTTGAGGGAATATTTCAAGGAAAGTTTTAAAATACACCAAATAGAAAGATTAAAATGGACTCTAAACTGAGTAATTAAGATGTATAAATTAGGCTCAGCACCTGTGGCTCAAGCAGCTAAGGCGCCAGCCACATACACCTGAGCGGACGGGTTCAAATCCAACCTGGGCCTGCCAAACAACAATGATGGCTGCACTCTACCCAGGGAGACAGCTTGAGTCTCTGTCTCAGAAAAAGTATAAATTATAAAAGGGCCACTAAATAGAAAGGAAAAGAATATAGACTGATAGATAGTAGATATTTTAATAGCATAATGGCCTGAAAGCATAAAGGAACAAGAAGAATAAAGGGAGAACGTGAACTAATGGAGCAAGTTGATGTTGTAGTCAAAGAGTGGGCAGTGTCATATGTGTGATTTAAAAGATGGAGTACTTTATTGTGATTTCAAGGTCTGGGTGTTAGCTTAAGAGTAGGCTATTGAAGAGCAGCTCTAGGATGTGAGGATTGGGTTGGACATATATATTGATGACTGAGAATCCAGTCTCTGACATGCTACCCACCTTACACTAATGTCTTGATTTCTCTAACTTTCCTGTTCTTTATGTGAAAAAGTGCTGCATTGAATCACTTAAGCCCAAGAGTTTGAGGTGGTTGTGAGCTGTGATGCCATGGCACTCTATAAAGGGTGACATAATGAGACTGTCTCACAAAAAGAAAAAAGTGCTGCATACCTCATTGCTGAATATCACTTATGGTCACCTTCAAAATACTCCCCTTAGCCATCTAGTACTCCTTTTTTGGGTCATGAAAACAGTTCCAACATCCAAAACCCAAATGGGCTTACCTAGAAGGTACCTGTATACTTTGACCAGAATCCTTTAGACACTGACAATCCCAGGTCCTCAGGTTTTTCTTCTTTTATCTGTCAAACTTTTCTTCCTTGTGAACATTGGAAATAAATGGTCTCAAGTTAAACAGGAGTGTATGTCCTGTTTTAGGAAGGAGTGAACTTCAAAATTGTGACTGTGGACTTCACTCAGGAGGAACAGGGCACTTGGAACCCAGCTCAGAAGACCCTGGACAGAGATGTGATCCTCGAAAACCACAGGGACCTTGTCTCTTGGGGTAAGGATATAGTCCTCAGACTTAGTGAAGGTTTGATTACTGACATGATTTCCCGTTGATTACTAACTATTTAGCAGCCAAAATTATGTAATGTGGATTGTTTTGGTGATCTTCATTCTATAGTGAAGATTAACTTTGATTTGTAGGGTAGAAAGGTATGAGTGTGAGCTTTTAAAATCTTCATGGTTTCTAAAGGCTAAAGACCGGAACAGGCATTGGTGGTATAGTGGTGAGCATAGCTGCCTTCCAAGGCCAGAACAAAATTCCGCAGTGATTTTCTTTTGTCCCCATCCCTACACCCAAAGTCTTATATCTTT
The DNA here is from genome assembly GCA_963574355.1 of Loris lydekkerianus. Taxonomy (NCBI): domain Eukaryota; kingdom Metazoa; phylum Chordata; class Mammalia; order Primates; family Lorisidae; genus Loris; species Loris lydekkerianus. The sequence continues at coordinate 50,405 of CAUYPK010099867.1, read as the reverse complement.
CCTCATCAGCTTTTCAAATCAGATACAATTCCTAGATGGAACAAGGGGAAGAATATAAAAAGAATTTCTCAAAAAAAAAAAAAAAAAAAAAAAAAGAATTTCTCATTGCATGTGTCCTGGTGAGAACCAGATATATGGTTCATTACAGGTATAGAAGGTTTGTTTGAAAAAAATTCTCATAAAAAATAACTGTGTTTTTCTCCATCTCCATCTCCTGGTAGACTGTATAGAAGACCACTTTTTCTAAGTATATGCTATTGCTTGGCCTACCATTCACCCAGGCTACCAGGAGTAAACCTCCATTCTCTCTCAGTTGGAATCATAGGAATCTGTGGGGCTATATGAGCCCCTAAGGTATTCAGAGAACTGGGTTAATAGTGCCATATGCCTTTTCCTGGCTTCACAAATGTAGTTTACTCATATCTTGCTGACACAGACTATTTTAGCAAGTTTCATACCTATAGAAATTCCTATAAACATAGATACTAATCTGTATTTCAATAAACATGTGTCTAGTACTAAAGAGGGAGGAAAAGACCCTCTATTTCTTTGCTAAGGATTGCAAAATTTGGTTGATATTCTGTAGGTTCTGCATAAATGATCTTATTTTAGAATATGAAGGTATATGACATCCAAAATCTTGTGTATTCAGATAAAACTAAGATTAAAATAGATCTCTTTTAATCCCTGGTTGTACTACTGGCCCAAGGGGTGGGGAACCTGCAGCCTTGGGGCCACATATGGCTTCTAGATCCTTGAGTGCAGTCTTTTGACTGAATCCAAACTTCACAAAACAAATCCCTTTATTAAAAGGGGGAAGGTGCACTTAGGGATCTGGAAGGCCACATGTGGCTTTGAGGCTCTAGGTTCTCCAGTGGTACTTACTGCTTTCTCAATCCAGGTTATATTTCCATAGTTGAAAACAAATCCACTTATACTTTGCATATGTTTTTTGTTAGCTTTATTCCATTTTTTCAGCTCTAACATTTTTTTGCTAGGATGTGTTATTTTTCTTTCTTCCAGATCTGGCAACTACACTTAGAAGAAGAGAATCAACTTCAAAAAGGAGCAGTTTTGATGATGAATCGTTTCATGAAGTGAAGATAGAAAAGTTGACAAGGGATGATCCTTGGTTATCTTCATGTGAAAAAGTCCATGATTGTAAGCACTGGTTGGAGAATCAACAGGAAAAAGAAGAGAGACTTTTGCAGGAAGTGGCATTCACTCAGAGGAAAGCTATTATTCATGAGAGAGTCTGCAAAAGCAATGGGCTAGAGGAGAAGAGTGGTCTGAATTCCAGTCTTTGTTCACTTCCAGTGATACCCATAAGAAACTGTTTTGATAAACATGTATCACATTTAAAAAAATTGCATCATAATTCTGTTGTAAGCAGCCATCAGAAGTTTGATGACAATGAGAAACTATGTGAAAATAATGAATGTGGAACCCCCCCTCAGAGCATTCACCTTATTCAGTATACAAGAACTCAAACCAAAAAATCCTATAGATTTAGCAATAATTTTCAATCTTTGAGCCATGGTACACCCTTAGATGTACATGAAAAAATTCATGCAGGAGGAAAACCCTTTGATTTTAAGGAATATGGGCAAGTTTTGAACCACAGTTTATCCCATAGTGAACAAGAGAAAATTCCTTTTAAAGAGAGTCGATATAAATATAGAAAACCCCCTCAGAATTCATCCCTTACTGAAAACATGAGAAATCATTCAGAAGAGAAACCTTTTGAATGTAATCAATGTGGGAAATCCTTCAGCTGGAGCTCACATCTTGTTGCACATCAGAGAACTCATACAGGGGAGAAACCTTATGAATGTAGTGAATGTGGAAAATCTTTCAGCCGGAGTTCACACCTTGTTTCCCATCAGAGAACTCATACTGGAGAGAAACCTTATAGGTGTAATCAATGTGGAAAATCCTTTAGCCAGAGTTATGTCCTTGTCGTTCATCAGAGAACACATACTGGAGAGAAGCCTTATGAATGCAGTCAATGTGGAAAGTCATTCAGGCAGAGCTATAAACTTATTGCACATCAACGAACTCATACTGGAGAGAAGCCCTATGAATGCAACCAATGTGGGAAATCATTTATCCAGAGCTATAAACTTATTGCACATCAAAGAATTCATACTGGAGAAAAACCCTATGAATGCAATCAATGTGGGAAATCCTTTAGTCAGAGTTACAAACTTGTTGCTCATCAGAGAACTCACACTGGAGAAAAACCCTTTGAATGTAATCAGTGTGGAAAATCATTCAGCTGGAGCTCTCAACTTGTTGCACACCAAAGAACTCACACTGGAGAGAAACCGTATGAATGTAATGAGTGCGGGAAATCTTTCAACCGCAGCTCTCACCTTGTTATGCACCAGAGAACTCATACTGGAGAAAAACCCTATGAATGTAATCAGTGTGGGAAGTCCTTCAGCCAGAGTTATGTTCTTGTTGTACATCAGAGAACTCATACTGGAGAAAAACCCTATGAATGCAATCAATGTGGCAAATCCTTCAGGCAGAGTTCATGCCTTACTCAACATCAGAGGACTCATACTGGAGAGAAACCCTATAAATGTAATCAGTGTGGGAAAACATTCAGTTTGAGTGCTCGACTTATTGTACATCAAAGAACTCATACTGGAGAGAAACCTTTTACATGTAATCTGTGTGGGAAAGCTTTCATTAACAGTTCTAAACTTATTAGGCATCAGATGACTCACACTGAAGAGAAACCTTACAAAATGTAACAAGTTTGGAAGTCTTTCAGCTAGTGTTTATTCCTTTTTCTTTAATTCTTTCTTAAAGATTTATTTTAATGGAGTAAGTTTCCCATATAGTAAGAAGAACTAGTATAAAAGCAATACATGTGGAGAAAATTCTATTCAGCCTTGTTATATTATATTACTTGAAATTCACTCTGAAGAAAAAAGTGGGAAAACCTATGAAATACATAACTTAGCAATTCTACATTCAAAATTAAAATTGGCCCTGGTGACATATTCCTATAAAAGTAATAAATATTTGTACTTTTCCTTGCTGAAAGCACATATACTTGAATCTGAGAGAAAACCATATCCTAAAGAGCAATTGCCAGTGAGGTAGACCTCTTTTCCCATAAAAAGTAACACTAGTGAGTTTGTTGTTGAGATGATTGAAAGGTTACTGTCATTTTTAGAACTTAGACTAGAAAATAATATTTCACAGTATCATTTTAGTACATGTTTTCCCCATCAGTTTGTTTGTAATCAGTTTCATACAGCACTTTCTGTTAAGATTTTGTAAAATGGCTATGTTTATGAAGTGAAAAATGCAGGCTAAGAATACCAGAAATAATATTCATTGCTAGAGCAGTTATGATAAAATACTTGAGTATGGATTAGAATTAAAAGGGATTCTGGGTGATTTGATTTTTTTTGTTTATGTTGGACCTTCTGTCTTTTTGGAATGTATGCTCTTTTGCTTTAGTAAGTGGTATGATGAGTAAAGATTAGTGAATAACAAAAAAGAAATAAAATGATCTTCATCTTCTTTGACCATTTAGGAAATAGTAACCAGTTAACAAAGATTCCCAGAGTTCTGAGATTTCTGTTTGGATTAACACAAGCAGATCACTCATTAGGATTTAGATTCCCAAGGATATTCCTCATTAAAAAGATAGTCTTCCAGAAATAGGTAACTAGAAATTTAGGCCACAATGTGTTCAATAGGAAAGATTGGGAATTCATGGACAGAATAGAGGACAAGTGGACTTATTTTCATATATTCAATGCAATATGAATAAGCTTCATTTTCAAGTTTCCTTCTCATATAGTATTGTCTCTTTTATTTTATTTATTTATTTTTTTTTAGAGACAGAGTCTCATTATATCACCCTCAGTAGAGTGCCATGGTGTCACAGCTCACAGCAACCTCCAACTCCTGGGCTAAAGCAATTCTCTTGCCTCAGCCTCCCAAGCAGCTGGGACTACAGGGACCTGTCAGAACGCTCGGCTATTTTTTTGTTGCAGTTTGGCCAGGGCCAGGTTTTAACCCACCACCCTCAGTATATGGGGCCAGCACCCTACCTAATGTGAGAAATGTGTGCGTGGGAGGGTCCTGCCCTATCTAAGTGTTCATCACCTAAATTAAGTTTGCAAGAATGCTTTTAGTGAAGCCAGCTTTGTAGCTACTCCTTTGATTTTCTAGATTGAGTTCATATGTCTTCCTTTGCCTCTAACTTATGAATTCCAAATCTGTGATTTTCACTAAGCACCTTACTTTGAAGGCAAGGAATTGTGGTTGTACTAATGAATGTAAAGCTAAGTGGGCTAAAAATCAGGGCTGTGAAGATTTGAAGTTTTGGAAGTAGTTTATTGCAAAGGAATTTCTTCAGTAAATGTTAAAAATATTTCATGGACTATATGAAATGTTAAAAGTGTAAAAAATTATTTTGAGGTGAATACGTGTGTGAATGCAAGTTATTTTGTGTATGTTTGTGCATGCATGCATATATATATATGCATATGTATAAAGGCACTTCTGGACGGGTTGCATATGTGAGTTGTCTGTGTGTACTAATCCATAAACAGAGTTGACCCTTAAACAACATGGGTTGAAGTGTTGGAGTCTACTTAACTGATTTCCCCCCAGCCAGATGCATATAAAAGAACACAGTACTTTTAAGATGCAAAACCCAAGTATGAGGATGCAAAACCCAAGTATAAAAAACATTTTGTATATGTATTTACATAGGGCTGACTGTGGGATTTGAGTATGCATGGATTTGGGTTTATGCAGGAGGTCCTGGAACCAATTCCCTGATTACACCAAGGGACAACTATAAATCACTTCCTGGATAGTGATTTAGTTGCCAAGTGTTTTGAAGTAAAATAGTTTTAATAATTAAGCAAAACAAGAGTAATTTGTCATTTGCTCAATAATTTCCCTTTGCAGGAAAAGTATTATAATTTAAAAATGGTCAACCAAAAATAAAAAGAACATGCCAAAAATTAATAAACTTGAGAGCATAAAGTTTAAGGCCAGAAAGCTCAATCAATAACTAGATTTTAATGATCTATGGTGTGTGTGTGTGTGTGTGTATCCTTTGCATATGTTACCATAGAGAAATTCATTGAAATTTTATAGGCCAAATTTATTTTATCATACTCCAGTAAAATTACAAGTAGGTGACCAAGATGTTTTTATTATATAGATGGTTAAAATATACTCTCCAAGAACCAGTTTTTCAAAGGGTAAATCAAAGTGAATTTTAAAACCACCTAGGCAGTATTACATGTATTGACTTAGTGCCAAAAGCAGGAAGATACAGAGAAAGCTTTTCTCACAATAGAAAGTTTATAGCTTTAAAATGACTTTTTTTTTTTTTTTTTTTTTTTTGTTTCAGTTTCACTATAGTGTGGTGGTGTCACAGCTCACAGCAACTTCAAACTCTTGGGCTTAAGCAATTCTCTTGCCTCAGCCTTCTAAGTAGCTGGGACTACAGGCACCCGCCACAACATGCAGCTGTTTTTGTTGTTGTTGCAGTTGTCGTTGGTTAGCAGGACCAGGCCAGGTTTGAACCTGCCAGCCCCAGTGTATATGCCCTAACTACTGAGCTTTGGGCACTGAGCCTAAAATGACTTCTTTTTTTTTTTTTGGCCAGGGCTGGGTTTGAACCTGCCACCTCCAGCATATAGGGCTAGCGCCCTACCCCTTTGAGCCACAGGTGCCACCCCTAAAATCACTTCTTTATCAAAGGAGAAAGAATGAAAATAAATGTGAGGCCCCATCATGGTGTGGTAGAAACAATAAAATGAACAAAAACTAACAATGGAAGTATGTAAAAGCTTAATATAACACAAAGCAAATACAGTTAACAATGGGGATCTGTATTCACCATTGTTTATTTTTCCCCATGTCTTCTAATATCTTTGCTTTTCTTGTTGAAATATATCCTTTAGTATTCCCTTAGCAATGTGTATGTGTGGTCGGGGTGGATGGTGACCTCTCTTACACAATGCATGCCTGAAAGCATCCTCAGTGGTCACTTACTCTTGAATGGTAGCTTAGCTAAGGAAGACTTTTTAGGCTAACAGTTTTCCTATAGCATTTTGAAATTATAACTTGATTTTCTTCTGGCATTTAATGCCAAAGAAAATTTTGTTGATAATTATTATTTTTTGGTAGAGTAATCCAAGCTATGGAATTTCCTTGCTCAGTTCTCAGAGGATGCTTTTGATCTGAGGAACTTGGTATAGTGCTTAGATTGTGCAGAATTCTCAGTGTTGACTCTTCAAAGTTTTCTGCTGCTCTTGTTTATATTCTTTTTGAAATTCAAATGGACAAGTGGTGGGACCTCATGTTCTAGCTTCAGTGACTCTTTAATTGCTTTTTTCTTCGTTTCCCTTGTCTGGGATAAGGTTGTTTCAAGATGTTTAGAGTAAATGCTTCAGAATAACTAGTGCTTGCCATCTTTTCTGCTTATTTTTTAAATGATAGTTTTTACTTTCAGTATTTAAAATTAATTAGTGCTTTCCCATATCCACCTTTCTTTGTAATGTCTTTGTATAAGCCTTTTAATCACTCATTTTCATGTGTTCATTTTGCATAAGAACGTGTCCTGGACAGCCATTTTCTAGGCTCTTAGAGTTGATGTGTAGAGGTATTTTAGCCTTGACTTCTTTGTAGTTAACAGTGAAATTAGCTGATGGTAGCTCACTATGCAGAGTGAGTGCCATGGGGTTGACTGTTTCATGCAAAAAGAGTTTCTTCCTGTCATTCTTGGTCTTTTCTGGTTCTCAGAGCTGAGTGACTCCAGGAAATATAATGTACAGTCTCCATTGTGAAGGATTTCCGTCTGCAGTGAAGGGTTCCCATGGCTGGGTGCAATGGCTCACACCTGTAATCCTAGCATTCTGGGATGCCAACATGGGTGGATTGCTTGAGCTCAGGAGTTCCATACTAGCCTGAGCAGGAGCAAGACCCTGTCTCTACTTAAAATAGAAAAACTGGGCATTGTGGCTCATGCCTATAGTCCCAGCTACTTGGAAGGCTGAGCCAAGAGAATCACTTGAGCTTAAGATTTGAGGTTGCTGTGAGTTATGATGCCACATTACTCTAGCCTGGGGCAACAAAGAGAGAGACTCTGCATTAAAAAAAAAAAGAAGAAGAGGTGGCTGGCTTAGTGTCCATAGCTCAGTGAGTAGGGCGTCAGCTACGTACACTGAGGCTGGCAGGTTCAAGCCCGGCCCAGGCCTGCTAAACAACATAACTGCAACCAAAAATAGCCGGGCGTTGTGGCAGGCACCTGTAGTCCCAGCTATTTAGGAGGCTGAGGTAAGCGAATCTCTTAAGCCCAAGAGTTTGAGGTTATTGTGAGCTGTGGCACTCTTTTGTGGGCAGCATAGTGAGACTCTGTCTCAAAAAATAAATAAATAAATAAATAATAGGTGTTCTCATTTCAGAGAAATATACCTGCTGAGGACACCTTCCATTTCTTCCTATACTCTTGCTTAGTTTTTACTGCTTTTCCACTCTTTGTGATTTTAATGTTTCTGCTTACTCCTAGGCTTAACAAAGATAAATGTGCTTTTATTGATTTTTTTTTTGAGAGATTTCAGCTAAGTGGGAGAAATATGGGCTTTTTGATGCAGTTTTCAGATGTACTTTTTGTCTTTGTAAATTTATGGATTTTGATTACTTTTTTTTTTTGCAGTTTTTGGCCGGGGCTGGGTTTGAGCCCTTCACCTCTGGCATATGGTATGGGCTGGTGCCCCACCCCTTTGAGCCACAGGCAGTGCCCTGGATTTTGTATCAATCTTTCTCTCTGTCTCTTTTTTTGTGACAGGGTCTCTCTATACCACCCAGGCTGGTCTCAAGCTCTCAAACTCCTGGGCTCAAGCAAAACTCTTGTTCAGCCTTCTGAATAGCTGGGACTAAAGGCACTGTACCCAGCTAATTTTTTTTTTTTTTAAGAGAAGAGGTCTCATTATGTTGCCAAAGCTGATATTGAACTCCTGGCCTCACGAGATCCTCCTGCCTCAGCCGCCTGAATACTTGGGACTACAGGCATGAGCCTCTGCACCTGGTGCTGTATATCTTAATGTACTTTGATAAAACCAATTAATCTTAACTGATCTTTAAAACTTTATATTGAAAACTCTATATTTTTGATAGAGGTTGCACATGGATTCAGTTTTGCTTTAAAAGATTATGCAGCGGGTTCACTGTGCACTGGTAACCAACTTGTCTGAGTATAGTGAAACAGAACACACATACACATACACTTATACACACACACACACCCCAAATTACATGAGGCAGGTTAACTGCTTGGTCTTTTCTGGCTCTGAGAACCAGAAAAGACAAGAATGACAGGAAGAAAACCCTTGTTGCATGAAACACTAAGTTTGAAAGCTTGAGACCAAGAGCCAGTCTCCCAAGGCTCAGGGAAGCTGCCTGGGATAGATGGAACCTTGTTTATGTGTGCTCCACTTGTAGTTCAGGGACCCTGGAAAGGAGCCCATACTGGCATTTATATACTAGGGTCAGAGAACTCACTGAGCAAAGGCATTGAAGGACATTGTTTTTAAAGGATGTACCCCTTTAATCTTTTGGAGGGAATTTGGAACAGAGCCCGGGATGTTTTGACCACTTCTCCATTACTTCAAGTTGTTGCATTCTCTGCATGTTCTACAGTTATTCTTGAAAACTAGAGGCAAGGAAGAAAGGGCATAACTGTGTCAGTCCAAGGCCACTAGGGAAAATGTCCTGCAAAGACTTTGTGGCTCACATCAGTAAATACCATATTGCTCATTACAAATTGTAGCAGCCTAGGTTTTTATTTGGAAAGCATATAAGACAGATATGGCCAGTTGATTCACAAAAGGGAGTTTATTCAAAGTATATGTGGTTCCAGGAATTGGCAAGAAACTGTTAATAATATCACAGTCAGGGTTATGCAGACAGAAGTAAGTGCCATAATTCTGCTGTGGAATCCTTGAGAATTCCTGAAAGTCACATCTCTGCACTAATTTATTTTGATTTCAAGGCTGAGGCAAATGCCTAGGACTGGTGAGTACTAGGCTCTGCCTGTGCCTGAGCTATGAGGAAGCATGGAAGCCTGGTGTTTTCTGGAGAGTTTAGTGGTGGGTGGGTTCTACCTTCCATTCATACTAATTAAGTGACAGTTTGTCATTGAGAGAATTGTTAATCATTTGTCAACCAGCAACAAAGAGAAAATGTTCAAGTATAGCCCACCCTTTTGCCTAGGCAATCTATTATTTTCATCACTTTCTATACTTTTACATATTTAAATATTAAATGTATATAACCTCCTACCTGTCATAACACAACTATCTCTCTTACAGCCAAAACCACATAGGAATGCATGCAATGTTCCTGTTACTTCATTCAATTCCAGGATCTTGGTGATGTCCATTCCTCTTGTGAAAAATTCCTCATGTAGGAATATGGTTCAGATGCTGATTTTACATACACATATACATATACACGTACATAGACAGAGGGAGAAAATCAGGTCAAATTACCAAGCTAATATAGTAACTTTGGCTGGGGTCAGAGATAAAACTTTATAAAACAGCTTTTGTAAAACTACAAACAAGTTGATGATGTAGGCAGCTTTTACTGTTTTAGGATTGGATTTGATTTGGATTCATTTCGGATCTTAACTAAATTAATGACTATGTTTTATAGACCTTGAAATAAAAAGAAAAGGATGTTGCGGTGGTGCCTGTGACTCAGTGGGTAGGGTGCCAGCCCCATATACCAAGAGTGGCGAGTTTAAATCCAGCCCTGACCAAACTGCAACAAAAAAATAGCTGGATGTTGTGGTGGGCACTTGTAGTCCCAGCTACTTGGGAGGCTGAGGCAAGAGATTCGACTAAGCCCAGGAGTTGGAGGTGCTGTGAGCTGTGACACCATGGCACTCTACCGAGGGCAACAAAGTGAGACTCTGTCTCTACAAATAAAAAAAGGATGTTGCTTTTGGTGTTTGCCAACTGCATCTTCATGTTGAAACAGCAACGTTGGGTTTTCTGTTTTATGGCCAATGTGTATTGACTTATAATCCTCTGGGGGTGGCATTTCAGTGAAAATAAGCTAGTAACTGATGAACCTTTCCGTAGCATTCTTATTATCTGTCTGGATTCCTTTATGCCTCTGTGTTCTATTTCCATTGTAGAGTTATGACAATCTTCATGGTCATTTTCTGTCTTCTTTGTGGATGGTTCCTGGAATTTCACTATTGGGTCAAATTCTTGGAACTTGGATATTCCTTTTGGATATTGTTCCTCTTTCTTGCCCAGGTTCTAATAGTTCACTTTCTGACAATATTTACATTGGTCTGTACTGTTCATATCTATGCCCTTAGGTCACTGCAGATCTATTAGTTTGGTAATTTTTCTGACCATAAGCTCCTCTTGTTTTATGATTGGTTTGTCCACATTTTACTCCACCATTGTTTACTTTCCTTCTGAGAGGACAAAAACCATATTAACCCATCAGGACATTTTGTGGCAGGCTGAAGCTTTCTATGTGTGTAAGTTTCTGAATTTTATGTACTTCTGAAAATATTCAAGAACATTCTATTAACCTTAATTCACAATTTATTTAGAAATAATAATAGTAAGATGTGATTGTAAGTAGAAATTTTAGTAGTTGATACTAGGTTAAAAAAGAACCAAACCTATGGAAAAGCCAGAGGGTTTTTTTTTTTTTTCAGATAAAATCTCAAAGCCATTTATTTGTATTCTCTGATATTACTTTGTCTACTAATTGTGTGGAGATTCCATTGTCAATACTACATGTACTCTTTAGTAGTTTTTTTTCATGTTGCACCAGGGTAGAGGGAATTGGGATCTCTTTTCATAATCTGGTGCTTTAATTAGATGTTGTTTGCAGAGCTAACCATATAGAGCTGTATATGATGCAGCCAATTCCAAGATGTGTCTCCCCCCAATTGTACACAGTAGTCACCACAGCATTCCCATGTGGTGCAGACTGTAGCTATGTATGAGTGTCCAGTGTCAATTTTGGCTTCTGTGTCCAAATGGGTAGAGGAGATGACTACTGTGTTTGTAATATTGTTCTCTGGTATTGATGGATAAAGTCCAATTATATATTTATATATATATATTTTGAGACAGAGTGTCCCTATGTTGCGCTCAATAGAGTGCTCTGGTGTCAACTCACAGCAACCTCAAATTCTTGGGCTTAAGCAATTCTCTTGCTTCAGCCTCCCAAGTAGCTGGGACTACAGGCGCCCGTCACAATTTCCGGCTATTTTTTGTTGTTGTGGCAGTTCTCATTGTTGTTTAGTAGGCCCAGGCCAGGTTCAAACCCGCCAGCCTCAGTGTATGTGGTCGGCACCCTAACCACTGTGCACAGGCGCTGAGCTCAATTATATATACATGTATATATATATATTGTTGTTGCTGTTGTTGTTTTTGAGACAGAGCCTCAAGCTGTCACCCTGGGTAGAGTGTCATGGCATCACAGCTCACAGAAACCTCCAACTCCTGGGCTTAAGCAATTCTCCTGCCTCTACCTCCCAAGTAGCTGGGACTACAGGAGCCCACCACAATGCCCGGCTATTTTTTTTTTGGTTGAAGCCGTCATTGTTGTTTGGCGGGCTGGGGCTGGATTCAAACCCGCCAGCTCAGGTGTATGTGGCTGGCGCCTTAGCCGCTTGAGCCACAGGCACCGACCCCCAATTATATATATATTTTTAAATAAAAAGGAAATTAACGTTTCTAGCTATAAATGAAAATGTGAAGTTGTGTTTGTGATTATTAGTAAAAGATTAAAATTGTTCAGAAAACTGAATTAGAAAAAAATGTTAAGTTAAAGATCAAGACTAAATTAAAACTAGAGTTAAATTGGAAACAGCTGCATTAATTTATCCAGTGGTTCTCAACCTTCCTAAAGCCATAGCCCTTTAAGACAGTTCCTGTGGGTTGAGAACCTCTGGACTTTAAACCCTGAAAGCAGTATTTTTCAACCTTTTTAATCTCAGGGCATACTCAAACCTGTAATTAAACTTCCATGTCACATTTAAATTATGTTGATCAGGGTGGCGCCTGTGGCTCAGTGAGTAGGGCATGGGCCCCATATACCAAGGGTGGTGCATTCAAACCTGGCCCTGGCCAAACTGCAACAACAAAAAAAATAGCAGGGTGTTGTGGTGGGTGCCTGTAGTACCAACTGCTCGGGAGGCTGAGGCAAGAGAATCAGCTAAGCCCAAGAGCTGGAGTTGCTGTGAGCTGTGACGCATGGCACTCTACCGATGGCAACAAAGTTGAGACTCTCTCAAAAAAAAAAAAAAAAAAATTATGTTGATCAAAGAAAGAATTAAGAGCTTGGTGCCTATAGCATAGTGGTTACAGTGCCAGCCACATGCACCCAGGCTGGCGGGTTTGAACCCGGCTTGAGCCAGCTAAACAACAATGACAACTGCAAGAAAAAAATAGCTGGGTGTTCTGGCAAGTGCCTATAGACCCAGCTACTTGGGAGGCTTAGGCAAAAGAATTGCTTAATCCCTAGAGTTTGAGGTTGCTGTAAGCTATGATGCCACAGCACTCCACCCAGGGCAACATAGTGAAACTCTGCCACAAAAAAAAAAAAAAAAAAAAAAAAGAGTAAAGACACACTTGTTCTGCTTTGAACTTCTTTTGAAAATAATTTAATTAATGATCTTTAAAATTTTCATGGCACACCTAAGATCCTTTCACCATGTGCCACTGCACACTGGTTGAAAAAATCACTGTCTTAAAGGCTGAGCAGTTTCTTGGATTGTATCACCATCCTGAAGACCCATCAATTATATAACAGCAATGTGGACCAGGGCTCTTTGTGAGTAGCTTATCTTTCTTTATTATTATTTTTTATTAAATCATAACTTTGTACATTGATGCATTTATGAGGTTCAGTGTACTATTTTGATATACAATGTGAAATGCTTACATTGAACTAAGTAACACATCCATCACAATTATACTCATTTCTTAATATTTTTGAAATGTACCATTGCATCATGCACATTAGGTGAGGTCTCCCCGAATATCCTCTCTCCTCCCATATCCCCCCTCTCTTCCCCCTCCTCTTCTCTTCTACTTTCCGGACTATTGTTATGTGAGTAGCTTATCTTAAGACAGAAAAATAAAAATAAAAATGGGCTTATAACATCTTGTGGCTAACAGATAAAGACACTTTGAGATATTGGATGGTCACTGGAGCCACCAGCCAAAGTGGAATTTCCACCAAACAGGCAGAAACATTTTTAGCATCTTGAAACCATTAGTCATAGATACCTGGACCAAAGTTGGTCTATATAGAGCCATGGGTACACTATGAGAAGCATTATACAGAAAAAAGTCACACCGGGCGTGGAGGCTCATGTTTGTAATCCTAGCACTCTGGGAGGCCAAGGTGAGTGGATTGCTCAAGCTCAGGAGTTGGGAGACCAGCCTGAGCAAGAGTGGGACCCTGTCTCTAAAAATGGCCGGACATTGTGGAAGGTGCATGTAGTCCCAGGTACTCAGGAAGCTGAGGCAAGAGGATCACTTGAGCCTAAAATTTGAGGTTGCTGTGAGCTATGATACCACTGCACTGTACCAAGGGTGACAAAGTGAGACCATCTCAAAAAAAAAAAAAAAAAAAGATGAAGAAAGTCACAAATTGGATTTCTAATAGTCTTCAAAAAAAGTGCTTTATATTGATCAGTCCAAATTGTCCTACAGGAAAATGTTCACCAGCATCTAATGTTACAACATATGCTAAAACAGGCTTTTAAATAGGTCCTGGAAGAAGGAGTAAACAATTTAACAATCTGGAAATTCCCCCACACCCACACCCAGGTTGGCTTTCAGAGAGGGAGCTGGCATACCAGAGGCAACCTTGAGAACACTGTCAGTAATTTGGCAACATTCCACACCTCCTGAAATCCCTCCCCAGACCAGGCCAGTGAAAATGCCAATGGTAAAGAAACTATACTCTGTAAAATGATTTAAAGAGGTTTATTTTGAGCCAAATTTGAGACCTGAATCCACACCCAAGAAACCTCAAGCAAATGGAATCCCAGAGTTGGGATTACAGTTTGGTTTTATATATTTTGGGGAGGCAGGATTACCGGTAAAGGTAATGGATCAATACATAGAACATACATACATTGGTTTGGCCTGAAAAGTTGGGGCCTCTCAACCTGGAGCTTACAGGTTATAGGTGAGTTTAAAGATTCTTTAGCTGACAGTTGCCTGAAAGAGTTAGGCTCTAATAGACCAGAAGTCAGAGAAAAGGAATGCTTAAGAGTCTGTTAATCAGAGACAAACTACCAGACATATTTCCAAACCTGAGTGGTTTGTTATCTGTATTGAGGACCTGCAGGTATGTCTTCCAGAGCCTTAGAGGCCTGTTAACATCTCTAAAAAGGCAGGGAGAGATGATGAGGCATTTCTGATCTTTCTCATAGCCAACAACTCAGTTTTAGAGGATTCCCTTGGCCAAGAGAGGGTCCAGTTAGTCAGCCACTGGGGCTGACCTTAAATTATATTTTAATTCACAAAGGAAACAATCCTAGAATTCCTGGCGAGTCAATGAGTAAGGGAGTGAGTCATTCAGTCAGTCTGTCTCTCTCCACTTGCAGAGACAGAACTGTTCCATATCAAAATAAAAAGCTTCTTGTGAAATTACGTCCTGCCTGTGGTCACTCCACAGCACTGGCCCTGCTTCTTTTTTCTTTTAAATTAATTTATTATTTTTTTGAAACACACCCTCAAGCTATCAGCCTGGGTAGAGTGCTATGGCATCACAGCTCACAGCCACCTCCAGCTCCTGGGCTTCCAACTAGCTGGGACTATAGGCGTCCGCCACAATGCCCAGCTAATTTTTTTTTTATAAATTATTTATTTATTTATTATGTTGCAGTTGTCATTGTTGATTTTTTTTTTTTTTTTGAGAAAGTGCCTCAATCTGACACCCTGGGTGGAGTGCCGTGGCAACACAGATCACAGCAAACTCCAGCTCCTGTGCTTAAGAGATTCTCTTGCCTCTGCCTCCCAAGTAGCTGGAACTACAGGCACCAGCCACAATGCCTGGCTATTTTTTGGTTGCAGCCCTCATTGTTGTTTGGCGGGCCAGGGCTGGATTTGAACATTGCCAGCTCAGGTGTATGTGCTGGCATCTTAGTCGCTTGAGCCACCGGTGCCAAGCCAAACCTTCTTTTTTTCTTTTTTCTTTTCTTTCTTTCTTTCTTTCTTTCTTTTTTTTTTTTATAGGTTTTGGCCGGGGCTGGGTTTGAACCCACCACCTCCGGCATATGGGGCAGGCGCCCTACTCCGTTGAGCCACAGGCGCCACTGCCCAGCTATTTTTTGGTCATAGTTGTCGTTGTTTGGCAGGCCGGGGCTGGATTCGAACCTGCCAGCTCTGGTGTATGTGGCTGGTACCTTAGCCACTTGAGCTACAAGCGCTGAGCCATTTGCCCTGCTTCTGATTTTTCCAAGCAAGTGTTACTAGAAGAGTGTCCGGCTGCCTGTCATTGTCAGCCAATATGTAGAGGTGGGGATAGGTCCACTAAACTTTGTCAGAAGGCCAGTGATTCTGGAGATCAGTGAGAGTAGCCTCTTCAAGACTGTTTTTCTGTTTCCAGAATCACGGTTTTATACATAAAAGTGTGAAGCAAAGACCACATCAACTCTTATTTTAAATAATAATAAGGCTCGGCGCTTATAGCTCAAGTGGCTAAGGTGCCAACCACATACACCAGAGCTGGCAGGTTTGAATCCCGCCCAGGCCTGCCAATCAACAATGAAAATTATCACCAAAAAATAGCCTGGCATTGGGTGGTGCCTGTGGATCAGTTGGTAAGGCGCTGGCCCCATATATCGAGGGTGGTGGGTTCAAACCTTGCCGCGGCCAAACTGCAACAACAAAAAGTAGCTGGGCCTGTGGCAGGTGCCTGTAGTCCTAGCTACTTGGGAAGCTGAGGCAAGAGAATCGCTCAAGCCCAGGAGTTGGAGGTTGCTGTGAGCTGTGTGATGCCATGCCACTCTACCTTTACCAAGGACGATAAAATGAAACTCTGTCTTTACCAAAAAAAAAAAAAAAATAAAATAAAAAAAAATAACCTGGCATTGTGGCAGGCACCTATAGTTCCAGGTACTTGGGAGGCTGAGGTAGGAGAATTGCTTAAGCCCAAAACTTGGAGGTTGCTGTGAGCTGTGATGTTATGGCACTCTACCCAGAGTGACGGCTTGAGGCTCTGTCTCAAAATAATAATAATAATAATAAGCATAATTCAGTGATCTATTACCACATTTCTAATTCAAAAGTTAATTTCCTAGATCCTCCTAAAGCAAGGACCACATTAAACCTTATTTTAAATAATAATCAGCATAACTGGCTCAGCGCCTGTAGCTCAAGTGGCTAAAGTGCCAGCCACATACACCAGAGCTGGCAGGTTCGAATCCAGCCCAAGCCCGCCAAACAACAATGACAATTACAACCAAAAAATAGCCAGGCATTGTGGCAGGTGCCTACAGTCCCAGCTACTTGGGCAGCTGAGGCAGAAGAATCGCTTAAGCCCAAGAGTTGGAGGTTGCTGTGAGCTGTGATGACACATCACTCTACACAAGATGACAGCTTGAGGCCCTGTCTCAAAATAATAATAATCATCAGCAGCAGCAGCAGCATAATTTAGTGACCTATTACAACATTTCTGCTTCAAAAGTCAATTCCCTAAATCAATGTTCCTAAAGTACTCAAGATAAGTATCTTTAGCATGGGAGCTCAATTTACAAAAGAATCAGAATGGGAGACCTAAGGTAAAGGTCACTTAGGACCTAAAATGACTAGACTGGCTGTGTCATGTTAGCATTAGCCTGACTGACTCCATCTTATTCTAACTACATGTGCTCTCACAAGGAGCCAAAGAACCCTCAACCTGGCACTTTGGTATGTCTGGTCATTCTTCAGTCAAGAGCATACCAAAAGCCTACAGCACACTGCCACCCTGACAAGAACAGGATAAGTCTGACTCTGAATAAGCCACCAGGCAAATGACAGCAGAAAATAAGATTTGTGTTTTTCTGTTTTGTTTTGTTTTGTTTTGAGACAGAGCCTCAAGCTGTTGCCCTGGGTAGAGTGCTGTGACATCACAGCTCACAGCAACCTCCCAACTCCTGGGTTCAGGCGATTCTCCTGCCTCCAACTCTCAAGTAGCTGGGACTACAGGCACCTGCCACAACACCTGACAATTTTTTGGTTGCAGCCGTCATTGTTTTTTGGTGGGCCCTGGCTGGGTTCGAACCTGCCAGCTCAGGTGTATGTGGCTGGTGCCTTAGCCACTTCAGCCACAGGCGCCAAGTCAAGATTTGTGTTTTGATTTCAGTATTTATATAAAAGAACATATTTCTCACAATTGAATATTGCAGTTCACAGTCTAATTAATATAATTTACACACATAATTTTACAACAATTTAGCACAATTTAAACCATCAATCATATAATTATCTGGAGCCACATCTTAATAGTTCCAATCTAATTATCCAAATTAGCAACTACCCACCTGTATCATATTTCTCCAGATGATTCCAGAAAGAATCATACTTACATACCATATTTCTTGACATTTAAAAAAACAAAAGGCCTGGGTGGTGCCTGTGGCTCAGAGTAGGGTGTTGTCCACACATACCAACGGTGGTGGGTTCAAACCTGGCCCTGGCCAAACTGCAACAAAAAAACAGCCGTGCGTTGTGATGGGCGCCTGTAGTCCCAGCTACTCAGGAGGTTGAGTTGGAGGTTGCTGTGAGCTGTGACAGCATGACACTCTACCGAGGATGACAGAGTGAGACTCTGTCTCAAAAAAAAAAAAAAAAAAAAGCCCTTTCTGCTAACACTGGTAGTTCTTAAACTTTGCCATGGGCTGGGAGTAGTGGTTCACATTTGCAATACTTTAGAGGTCCAGGCTGGAGCATCACGTGAAGTCAGTACTTTGGGACAAGCCTGGGCAATACCCAGGCCCAGTCTCTACAAATAAAAAATAAAGTATCCAGGCAGTGAGAGTGGCTGAGGCAGGAGGCTCTCTTGAGTTGGAGGCTGCAGTGAACTATGAGGCCACTGCACTCTAGCCCAGGGTAGATCAAGACCCTATCTCAAGAAAAAGAAAAAAAAAAAACCAGAAGAGGAAAAAGCCCACCCCCTTGTCATGCATCAGAATCTGGTGGAAGAGTTGTTAAGTTCTTGGAGCTTGACAGTTTTCAATGACACTGCTTATCACAGGGACACTATCAGAGATCATCTGTCTAGCTTTTTTTTTTTTTTTTTTTTGAGACAGTCTCACTTTGTTGCCCTTGGTGGAGTGCCGTGGCGTCCGCCACAACTCACAGCAACCTCAAACTTTGGGGCTTAAAAAGAGATTCTTTTGCCTCAGCCTCTCCAGTAGCTGGGACTACAGGCTCCAGCCACAATGCCCAGGTATTTTGTTGTTATTGTTGTCATTGTTGTTTAGTAGGCTCGGGCCAGGTTCGAACCTGCAAGCCTCAGGTTTATGTGGCTGGTGCCCTAACTACTGAACTACGGAAGCCGAGCCCAGTATAGTTCTTGATGGGTTCAAACGTGTAAGTAGAATTAATTTATAACATATTTGGCCCCAAAAGTTTTAAGTTCTTTGTCACTTTTTTTTTTTTTGAGACAGTGTCTATGTCACACTTGGTAGAGTGCCTTGTCGTCACAGCTCACAGCAACCCCAAACTCTTGGACTTACGCGATTCTCTTGCCTCAGCTTCCCAAGTAGCTCGGACTACAGGCGCCCACCACAGCGCTGGGCTACTTTTTTGTTGCTATTGTCATCGTTGTTCTAGAAGGCCAGGCCGGGTTCGAACCCGGCAACCACCGTGTATGTGGCTGGCGCCTTAACCTCCGAGTAACAGCACCGCCCTTTGTCTCAAAAATTTGAAAAGAAATAGACTAAGGAGGGCAAATTCTATTGGATGGCTGAGAGTCACGTGAAGCTCCGCCCCTTCCTGGAGCGTGACCCAACCAATGCTATATAAAGCGCACCTTTTTCCGGTCTGCGCACACAGCGTCTCTGAGTTCAGCGTCTGGAGCATTTTGTGGGCTGTGCTTACGGCGTCCTGCGCTCTGGAAGCAAATTCAGAAGACAGAAGTACAAAACAGTTGGGTAAGTGTATCTCTGTTTGATTTGTGTATTCCCGTTTGTATTTTTAGGAGCACGCCACACGTGCACTACCACTTACACTATCCTCCATTTCCAGGGACCCCGGAAGCTACTGGTTTCTCAACCATGTCTGCATCTAAGGACAGTGGGGTAACATCTGGGCCCTCCCATGAGCAGTTCCCCAGCCCTTCCTCCCCAAACCGCATCCCAGCCTCACCCCGCTTCTCCCTTTCTTCTCCCTGCAAATCAGGCCCAAGCAGCAGAACGTCACCCGGCACCCAGGGCTGCCCTCCATCCTCCTCCAGGGCTTCACCACATTCACTTCCATCATCACCGGGATCCCACAACTTCACATTTCCCATTACAAACCAGGACGGACAATCACCAAAACCTCTGTGCTCTGCTGTGTCCTCCCCTGGGTTTTCCTCAGACTCATCACAATCGTCAACAATTTACCACATGTTCATACTGCCATCACCAAGCAATTCACCCACCCCCCTCAGTGACCCTCCTATGTCTCCCAGCTGCTCTCCAGCCACCCCCACATTCCTGGAACATTCAGCCCCCTACACCCAGGAAACACGTAGAAGCTCACAGACTTCAGTGTGTTCAGCCCCCAGGTGTCCCATCTCTTCACCCCCAGCTTTTAGGGAATCTCCTATGTCTCCCAGCTACTGTATAGCCCTCCCCAGATTTCTGGGAAATTCAGCCCCATACACCCAGGAAACACCTAGAAGCTCACAGACTTCACTGGTCTCCCCCATGTATCCCATCTCTTCATGCCCAGGCTTCAGGGAGTCTCTTGTGTCTCCCAGATACTGTACTACCTTCCCCAGTTTTCTAGGAAATTCCGCCCCCTACACCCAGGAAACACACAGAAACTCACAGACTTCACTGGACTTTTCCTTTATGCCTCCCATCTCTTCACTCCCAGCCATCAGGGAGTCTCCTGTTTCTCACACTTTCTCTCCAACTATCCCCAGATGTCTGGAGGATATAGGATCCAACAACCAGCAAACACCTAGAAACTCACAGACTTCACTGGGCTCCTTTCCCTTGTCTTCCATCTCTTCACCCTCAGCCTTCAGGTTATATCCTGTTTCTCCCACTTTCTCTCCAACTATTTCCAGATTCCCACAAGATGCAACTTCCCATAACCAGGAAATACCTAGAAGTTCACAGACTTCACTGGGCTCCTTCCACTTTTCTCCCATCTCTTCACTCCCAGCCTTCAGGTTATCTCCTATTTCTCCCAGCTGGTCTCCAGCCATTTCCAGATTTCTGATAGATAGACCCTCTCCCAACCAGGAAACACCTAGAAGCTCACAGACCTCACTAGTCTCTCTCCCCTCGTTTCCCTTCCATTTACCCCCAGGCTTTAGAGAGTCTCCTGTGACTCCCAGATACTCTGCCACCATCCCCAGGATTCGGAGAAATTCAACACCTTATGCCAGGAAAACACAAGGAAACTCACAGACTTCATTAGGTTCCTCTACCTCATTTCCCATCTCTTCACCCCCAGCCTTTCAGGAGTTTCCTGTGTCTCCCAGTTACTCTCCCCCTGTCTTCAGATTTCTGGGAAATTCAGCCCCCCAACCCCTGGAAACATGCAGAAACCCACAGACTTCACTGGGCTCTTTCACCATGTCTCCCTTCTCTTTACCCCCAGTGGTCAGGGAGTCTCCTGTGTTTCCCAGGTACTCTCCAGTCACCCCCAGATTTCCGCAAGATGTAGCCTCTGAAAGCCAGGAAACATCTGGAAACTCACAGAGCTCACTGGGTTCATCCCCCATATCCCACATCTCTTCACCCTCAGTCTTTAGGGAGTCTCCTGTGTCTTCCAGCTACTCTTCAACCATCCCCAGATGGCTGGAAGGTACAGCCGCTCACAGTCAGGAAACATACAGAAACTCAGAGAGCTCACTGGACTCCTCCTCGTCTGCCATCTCTTCACCCTCAGCCTTCAGGTTATCTCCTGTCAGTGCCAGATGCTCTCCATCCCGTCTCAGATTCCAGCAAGATGCAGCTTCCCATCACCAGGAAACATATAGAAGCTCACAGACCTCACTGGGCTCCTTTCCCATGTCTCCCAACTTTTCACCCCCAGCCTTCAGAGAGTCTTCTGTGTCTTCTAGATACTCTCCCACCCTCCCCAGATTTCTGGGAAATTCTACCTCCTACACTCAGGAAACACATACAAACTCACAGCGCTCACTGAGCTCCTCCCGTATGTCTCCCATCTCTTCACGCCGAGTATTTAGATGCTCTCCTATGTCTTCCAACTGCTCTCCAAATAGCCGCACATTTCCAGGGGAGTCAGTACCCTACAGGCAGGGGACACATGGTAACTCACGGACATCCACCCATTAGTCTTCTCTGCCTATTAACTACATAGCACAGGATCCTACATACCATCACTCCCCACCCCACCCCACCCCGATCGTGGCTCCTTGAACATTTATACACTCTCGGGCTCACAGCCACTCTCCATTCCTTTCCTTTGGCTTTAAGCCATAGACCAACTATTGGCTGACATGATGCTCTTAGTGGCCCTTTTCTCCACATTCCTGGTCATCATGGTCACTCAGTCATCTCTAGGAGAGACTCTACTGCATTCCACCTTCACACACAGGCCTGCCCTTCTGCTTGCTACTGCCACGCACTTGCTGACAGAAGGGGTCACTTTACTGGCTATCATCACCACCCATGCCATGGTCCCTCTTCAGCTAGGCAATGTGACCATCCTACTTGCAGACAATGTTGCTCCAGGGTGGACCCCAGGTTGTCTGTGTCCCTCTGGGTGATAGCACTGGTGACAGCACTAGTATAACCTCCACCTGTTGCTGACACTGTTGGTATAAACCCTAGTTTGAGATCCCTTTATAAAATGTGACCATTTTATAACTTTACTATCTCTTTGCCATTCACGTTACTTTCCTTTTCTTGTTTTCCTTTTTCCTCTTCTCTTAATCTTTTCCTCACCTATTTCTCTTTCTCGTTTAGGGTCTTGCTTAGTTGCCTGGGCTAGAGTGCAGTGGTGAGACAAGGCCTCACTTCTTGCTCTGGTTTTGAGCCCCTGCCCTCAACAAGTCCTCCCATCTCAGCCTGCCAAAGTGGTAGCGTTACAGGTTTGAGCCACCAAAACTGCCCCACATTATTTGTAATTCTCTGTTTCACCCTCGATTTCAAAGTTTTAGTCATTCTTTCCCCTTTTCTTTGCCTGTTTCTCAGTGTTGATGCCTTCCCTACGCTTCACTTATTTATAGTGAACAAGTCCGTGGATTTTAGATGGTGTGGCAGCCATCATCACATCTAAATTTTAGAACATTTTTGTCACCCCAGAAAGAAATCCTGTAAACAGGAATCCTTCCTCATTCTGTCTCAAATCCCTATCCCCTACCTCCACTCTCAGTCATAGGTAACAACTCTATAGATTCACTTCTTCTGGACATTTTTATAAATGGAATTATATAATATGTGTACTTTTGGGATTGACTTTACAGTTAGCATACATAATGTTTTCAAGGTTCATCCACATTGTGACATGGATAACAACTTCCATCCTTTTATGGCCATATGATATTCCTTGCATCCATGTACCCCTTTTGATGTATCTATTCATCAACTATTGGGCTTTGGGTTCTTTCTAGTTTTTTGCTTTTGTGAATAATGCTTCTATGAACATTCATTCACATCCAAGAGTTGATAGGGACATGTTTTCTCCTGGTACATACCTAGGAGTATAATTGGTGAATCACATGGAACCTCAACGGTTAACATTTTAAGGAACTTACAGGTTGTTTTTGGAAGCAGTGATAGCATTTTACATTCCTACCAGCAGTATATCAAGGTTACTGCTTTTTTGTAAAAAAAAGACTTTTTTCCCCATTTGTTCAAAAAACTATCCTTATCAACATTTACTATCTTTTTTTTTTTTTTATTTTGGCCATCTTAGTGTGAACTGGTATCACTGTTTTGACCTAAATTTCCCTAATGGCTAAAGATGCTGAGCATCCTTATTTTCTACTTGTTTTTCTATAAGCTTATTTTCTACTTGTTGATCTTCTTTGGAGATTTGTTTGCAAATCCTTTGTCCACTTAAAAAAAATTTTTTTTTTAAATTGGGTTATAAGAATTGTTTATATAGTCTGGGTTTTTTTTTTTTGTTTTTTTTTTTGAGACAGTCTCACTCTGTCCCCTGAATAGAGTGCTACGTGCAGGCTTTTGTGTGGATGTATGTTTTCTACTTTCTTGGGTACGTACCTGGGAGTGAATTTCCTTGGGTTATGTGGTAACTCTGTGTTTAATTTTTTCAAGAACCCCTAAATTCTTTTTCAAAGAATTCCATTTCACATTCCATCAACATTTATAAGGGTTCCAATCTTGATATATGCTCACCATTTATCTTTTTTTTTTTTTTTGAGACAGAGTTTCACTCTCTCACCTTCTGTGACTCTGGGTAGAGTGCTGTGGCATCATCATAGCTCATAGCAACCTCAAACTCAGAGGCTCAAGTGATTCTCTTGCCTCAGCCTCCCAAGTAGCTGGGACTACAGACACCCGCCTCAACACTCACCTAATTTTTCTATTTTTAGTAAAGACAGGGTCTCCCTCTTGCTCAGGCTTGTCTGGAACTCCTGAGCTCAAGCAGTCCACCAACCTCAGCCTCCCAAAGTACTTGGATTACAGGTGTGAGTTAGCATTCCAAGGTATATATTCTAAAAATAATTCTCCTATTAGATATATGATTTGCAAATGTTTTCTCTTGTACCTTTTTACTTTTGAAACGCAAAAGGTTTTAATTTGGTGAGGGACAATTTTAACCTATTTTTAATTTTGTTTTTTGTGCTTTTAGTGAAACATCGTGAGTGGACATCTTTGTCTTTCTTGATGTCGGGGGAAAGCGTTCAGTATTTTATCATTACGTATGATGTTAGCTGTGGGTGGTGTACATGCCTTCTTGTCAGGTTCATGAAGTTCTGTTCTTTTCTTGGATTTTAAGGTATTTGTATTATAAAGGGTAGTGGATTTTGTAAAACACTTTTTTTGTCTGTTGAGATCATTATATTGTTGTTGTTTTTTTTTTCCTATAGTAGTATAGTGGACTGTAGTTCACATTTAGGACTTAGGTCTCCAGAAACTTATTATTATTATTATTTTATTTTTATTTTTATTTTTTTTTGAGAAAGACACTTAAGCTGTTGCCCTGGGTAGAGTGCTGTGGCATCCCAGCTCATAGCAACCTACAACTCCTGGGCTTAAGCAATCTGTTGCCTCAGCCTCCCAAGTAGCTGGTACTACAGGTGCCCACCACAACACCTGGCTATTTTTTGGATTCGAACCTGCCAGCTCTGGTATATGTGGCTGGTGCTTTAGGCATGTAAGCTGCAGGCGCTGAGCCAGGAACTTTTTTTCATGACTTTTATTTCTAGTCATAATGAAAATATCTTTGTATTTTTACTCTGAAGATATATTTTCTCTTTGGCCTTCCAGTTGCCCCTATAGTTGAAATATGTCCAACTAAATGTGTCCAACCTAAATATTGCATTTAGGTTATTTCCACATTTTGGCTATTGTAAATTGAGCTTCAATAAACAGTCTAGTGCAAATGTCCTTATGATAAAAGGATTTTTTTTCTTCTGGGTAGATGCCTAGTAATGGGATTTTAGGATCAAATGGAAGGTCTAATTTGAGTTCTTTGAGGATTCTCCATACTTCCTTCCAAAATTTGGTTTTTCATGTTGCCTGAATTCTTCTGTTGGTCCTTCCTCATGTATGTTTTCTTCTTTTTCACATCCTTTTCCTCCTTTTTACTTCTCACTTCCTTCTTTCCTTTAAATTACCTTGTCTCTGAGCTTAGGTGTTAAAGTGGCCTCTTAGCATAAAGCTGAAAGGAAGAGAAGGGTAAAGATCAAGCAAGGAGAAATAAAAGGAAAGTAAAGAAGAAAAAGAAGGAAAGACAAAAAAAGAAAAAAAGGAAGGAGGATGAAAGAAAAGAATTGAACAGGAGAGGAGGAGGACAGGAAGACAGAATGAAAGTGATAGGAGAAATGGGTATTGATTGGCATGGTGGTAAGGCCAGACCTCTAACTCAAGGATTTTGAGCGGCTGGGCTAGGTGGGTTCCTTGAAATTAGGAGCTCCTTGCCAGCCCGAGCAAAGCCATACCCTACCTCTGCTAAATATAGGAAGAGTAAGAAAAGAGCAAAAACAAAAAATAAGCAAGAAAAAAAAAATGAAAGAAAAATAAAAATTCTGCAGTGTAGACTTGCCAATATTGTCTTCCTAGGCTCAAATGTAGAAGGGCTCCCTAGACCATGATCCCTTGGCCTCCTTGAGTCAGACTACTGCTGTGACTTCTGGCCAGACCAATGCTGTGCCATGCCAGCCCTCTGAAAAAAAGAAAAAAAATGATAATAAGAATAGATAAAGAAAAAAGAAATAGATAAAATACATTTGTATCATATAAAGGAGAGAGAGGGAAGAGGATAAAAGAAAGAAGAAAGTCCAAAAGGAGGGGATATCTTAGCTGCTGTCTGTGCAAATTTATGTGGGAAAGGTAAGAAAAGTCTCTATCGAAAGAAAGAGAGGAGTACAATGGAAAATAAATGAGGGTGAAATACTGTTACCAAAAATACAAGAGCTGGCCGGGCATGGTGGCTCATGCCTGTAAACCTAGCACACTGGGAGGCTGAGGCAGGTGGATTGCTTGAGCTCAGGAGTTCAAGACCAACTAGATGGAGGCAAGACCCCGTCTCTTCTAAAAATAGAAAAACTGAGGTAAGAGGATTTCTTAAGCCCAAGAGTTGGAGGTTGCTGTGAACTATGATGCCATGGCACTCTACCCAGGGCAACAGCTTAAGACTGTCTCAAAAAAAAAAAAAAAAAAAAAAAAATTACAGGAGCCCTTACTATTGATGAAAGTAAAAATGGAAGTTAAAACTAGAACCAACCAAACACATTTGCCAAAACAAAACCAAAAAAGCCCAAATAGCCCACAAAAACAGCAGCAACCTCAACAGCAGAGAAAAGGAAAACAAATACTTAAAAAATACATATATAGCAAAGGGACCAACTTTAATAGAAATATATATATGTTGCTGGGACACCAGGTGGTAGTGGTGTTTTAGGAGGCAGAGAACACATCCAGAAACCTCTCTCTAGTTTCTGGGCATGGTCCTGATTTCTAAGTTAATTGACCTCAGTGATCTCCTGATTGTTTCCTCATGATTCAATCCCCTCTGGTTTGAGATCTTTAAGCTTTCCAGAATCCTTTGGAGGCAGGTCTCACAGTACCCCCTGACAACAGCTCTGGGAGGTGCAGGAGCCACTGAGCCTATCCCAAGAGTGGGACCCAATCTAAGCAGGCAGAACAGAGAGGGCTCTCCTTTAGGCCCCTGCTAAGAGGCCCAGCCTCATGGCTTTCCCACAATGGCAGCTTCCTGGCAGCCAGGACCTTCCCAGCATGGCTCCCTCACTAGCTACCAAACAGATGGTAAATCCACTCCACCCAGTTTTCAAATCTGGTTACTGTATACTGTTTGAGTCCGCCCACTCTTCCAAGCTTTCCACTCAATGTGCAGCTTCCCTTGTGTGTGTATGTGTGGGCCAGCTGTTCCTGCTAGCTCTCAGTTGCTTGACTAGTGAGTCAGACCTCCACAGCTCTGCATCACCTGCTGTCTCCTGCAGACCAACAGCCTGCTGTGTTCCCAGAGCTACAACTCCAGGTAAGGTCTCCATGCCAGATATGGCTGGGTTCTCTTTTTTTCCCCATTCATACTAGGAGGGGTCAGCTGAAAGATCCTTCTAGTCCACCATCTTGCTCTGCCCCCTGGCTGGAGAAATTTAAACTATGACATGAGATCTCCCTGAAAGTCTTCTCTAGTGAAACCAATGAAGTTCCAGTAAAAGTGAATGTAGCAGCTGATGAAATGGAAAAAACAAGTGAAGTTGAAGTGGCAGAGGATATCCAGCTTCTGATAATGCACATGAAGTCATTTTCTGTGGAGAAATACCAGGTATGCTGAGTGGTGTAACCAGCGCTGAGTTCTTTCTCAACTTATATATGTAGTAAGACTAAGAAACAGACCAAGACTGACTCTTTTATCAGAAAGAATGATTAAACCAGGAGAAAAAGTAAATGTATTGATTTTGTGTGATGCAGATACTGTATGTCTTTTACTGTGTTTTGATTATATGTGATTTTGCATGATATTCTTTAACAAAAGCTGTACATGAAAGTAAAGTACATATATGTATCAGTACAATAGATCCTTATGCTGATGGATTTGTTTCAGTTCTTTGTGTAGGCAACTTACTGAGGTTTTACTGTAATACTGTTATTTGCCAGGATAATTATCGTATCTGAACTTTTTTCTTTTTCTTTTTTTAAAGTCTCTTAAAATGTTTATTTTTGTCAGAATAGCTGATGATTTTTTGGTAAGCATTTTCTGCTCTTGAAAGATCCATCCAAAATATCTCAATCTTTGAGGTAAAAAACTTTTACTAAGAAAAAAAAAATTTTAAAGAAAAAATTCTTAAAATTTATTTGGCTTGGTAAATAGAAATATCTTCTTCTTCTTCTCTGCCGAGCCTGAATATATTTTATATAGAAAGTATCTAGGCACTTATTCACAAACCAAAGATGAGAACTATTCCTTTACATGTTCTACTCAAACACAGTGCAACTCTGCTGTGTTGATATATACTTTTTTAAAAAAAACTGTTACCAGCACTCTCCTGGCAAAGACAAAGTTTTTGAATGGCAAAAGCAGCAGAAACTTTAGATCTTAAAGCTCCAGAAGGAAATTAATCTCAGTCTTTTCATTATCAAGATAGTCCTTGGCATTGCTTAATGTTCAAATAGCATCTGTTTCCTGTTTGTTTTTCGGGAAAGATGAACAGGCAGCATTATTAGCCATGTTGAAAGTCTTAAGTCTGTTCTGGAACCTTTTTCCAGAAGCAACTGGATAATGTTTGCATAACCCATCTAGGCAGCAGTATCAAAGCTGGGTCTTCCAACTTCTGTAGGTTCCATTAAATATTTGGTTGAGTAAATAGCACTTCCACTAAATCTTTGTGACCCTCATGACAAGCCCAGTATAAGGCTGTGCTCCCAGCTTTGTCTAATCCCTTAACACCCACTCGGTGTTCCAAACATTTTCTCACCAGCTCAAGTTGCCTCTTTTTGCAGATCTATGCAGGGGGAATTCTGCCTGCTCAGCCACATGGTTGCTTGGAATTAGTCCAGTCCTGCCTTCAGAGGTGCCCTTCCACCAATTGATATCAGTCATGTCAGTAATATAAATGTTATCACCTTCAAAGTACAGTTCATCTGGAGTTCTGGGTTCAAATATATACAGAGCTGTGGAGATTTTTGCTTGTCGTAGTTTGATTGGTTTGGGTGGTGGCTTTGACATCTTTTTCTTGAGTGGTTCCTAAAGACCACACTCAAAAGTCAACTGATCTCCCTGCTAGCCGCCACTCCAGGCACCCCAAAGTTTCTTTTTGTCTGGTTTGTGGTGGTACGCCTTCAAGACCTGTACCTACCCCATGCACACAACAGAGGGACTAGGAACTGGATGCTGCCTCACCAAGTCTTTATTGGCTCCTGGCTGGCAGCTTTACCATGGCAGGGTGTGTTGCATGTACAGCTGGGTGACAGAATGGACCAGGGTCAGTGAGGCCGCATGCGTCCCCCCTTAATTTTTTTTTTTAATGATTATGGCTTAAAATGTTTTATCTTGTCCTAATCCCCCCCCCCCTCCTTGAATCTGGACCTTCCTTGTTAATTGTTTTAGTCAATAGAATGTAGGAGAAGTGATGTTGAGCCTGTTCCATGGCTAAACCTTAAGAGATCACAGCTTTTGCTCTTGAAACCCTGGCTCCATGTGACCATGCCTCACTTGGTCTGCTGGAGAATAAGAGATGGTGAAGACAGAGCTTAGCTGATCATGTGTAAAGCTCAGATGGATTGGCTAGCATGTCCCACACCAGAACTTCCCAACTAGGCCCAACTCAGTTTCCCAGCCAGCACATCATGTATCCCAGTGTGACACACTCTTCCAAGCTATTTATGTCTGCAAGTATCAGGCAGAAATCGAAGATGTATTTTCTACCTTACCACTTTTGAATTTACATGAAGCTCATTGTCCTCTTTGGCTGCCAAGCTCCAATCTAAGTAGCAATTATTATTGTCACCTGATTGGTCTGGGCCCAATAAGGAGACAGAAACCACACAGTGACTTAAACAGATGTTTAAATATAAAGAATTATTACACTTCTAATGAGTAACTGTATGTTTCCACCTTTACTGGGGCACAATTGACAAATAAAAATTGTACATACGATCAAATATTTTTAAAATCTAAATGGTACCTTAGTACTGAGGGAGAGAGAGAAACCAATTATTTTGACTGTAATCCATAATAAGAAAATTTACACTGAATTGGTACGCACATACATAGAAATAGACACAGAATTTTTATCAGCTGATAACTTACGTGTAATATACTCTGATAAATTGTTTTGTGTTCAATTAATCTATTTTGTTTTTTAATGAAGGCTGATTATAACACAGTAACTTGATTTCAGGACTTACCAATGGAGTTGTATCCTGCAGTTTGAGAAAAAGCTACAGGGATATACATATTTAGACAAACAGTCCCCATGTCCAGACTCTAGAAATAGTGGCACTTCAGTTTCACGTGATGATTAAAAACACAGGGACTAAAGCCAGATTGGGAGGGCTTGAATCCCAGTTCTTACAAGCTGTGTGATTATGGACAAGTGATTTATCCACTCTATGCCTCAGTTGTTTCATTTTTAAAAGGAGATATAATATTGGCAACAATCTCATAAACTAAACTAAGGTAACACATAGCTGTATATGGGCTGCTGACAAATTGAAATGAGGTTATACAGTTATCAAAAAGTAAGCAAATAAGCTAACACTTAGATTACACTTACTTTAGTACTATTAGTACTATTAATAAGTGTCATCTAAGCCAAAGTTCTCCTGTGGTTACTTTAACATTTGTTTGAAGCAAACATGGGCTATTTTTCTAGAAGAACCAAGAGATCAAGGCCCTTGGTGATGTGTGAACTTTATCAGTCTCACTCTGAGAAATAGGAGGGAAGAATGACAGCTCAAATGTGTGAGGAGGGAAGAGAGGATCACTACCTATACGGAGCCCACAGGCCAGGGAGTGCAGGGTTTGGGGAGAGCTCCCTCACCAAAATTCAAGGGGCCACATGCTCCCATTTATCTGTAAAAGCTCATTAATTGCATGGTTCTCACCTGCATGTGCATCCCTGAGGCGTGTTCTCTCTGGTGGCCAGAGTTTCTCATTGTCCTCCAATTGGAACAGTCTTATCTGGACTAATTGGACTAATTTTGTCTGGTTTAAAGCTGTTGATTTCAGGAAACAGGTCCAGTGGTTTGATGCTCATTACTAACCCACTGAGACGAGGTTCCTGAAGTCCTCAGCATCACATCTTGGTACAGGTTTATCTGAGCCTTGTCTAACAGTGCCAGCCCTTCTTCAGTGAAGACTGAAGTGGGGTGGGGCTAAGTTTCTCTCCTGTCTCCACATTGCCTGCCACCTTGTTAACTACCTATAGTCATACAAAGAATGTTACAGTAAACATCCATGAACATCTGTCTTTTGAGTGCTTATAAGAACATTTCTACAAATAAATCCCCAGACCAAATATTACTGTATTGTGTGGGTAATATGTGTTTTATACTTTAATTGATATTGTCAAAACTGTCCTCTGAAGAGGTTGTGTAAATACACAGGCCGGTAGTGTTTGGGAGTTCATTTCCCATTACACACCAAGACTTGGTAGTTTCACTTTTTCATTGCAGATTAATCTCTTTATGTCAGATTAAAAAGGATTAAGAAGGGGCTTGGCACCTATAGCTCAAAGGCTAGAGTGCTAGCCACATACACCAGGGCTGGTGGGTTCAAACCCAGCCTGAGCCTGCTAAACAACATTAACAACTTACAACAGAAATATAGCCAGGCGTTGTGGTGGGCGCCTGTAGTCCCAGCTACTTGGGAGGCTGGGGGAAGAGAATCTCTTAAGCCCAAGAGTTTTAGGTTGCTGTGAGCTGTGATGCTATGGCACTCTACCAAGGGTGACATGGTGAGACTCTCTCTCTCTCTCAAAAAAAAAAAAAAAGATTAAGAAAGAAAAGAAACCAAAAGCATTGGTTTCTGAATTCAAAAAATAAAAGAAAAAGTGAAATTATTGAGAGCATTTACATATCAAGGACTAAAAAAATAGAGATTATCAGTGTGAAATTTCTCAAGTGTGTTAAAAGTAATGTGGAAATATAGAAAAAAGCTATTATTCTTAAAAGATGTAAATGGATTACTTAGGGGTGAATTATAACGATGCCTGTAGTTTACTCTCACCTGGGTCAGCAAAATACAGATAAGCTTGTGTTTATATATGTATATTATGAATATGTTTGTGTGTAATTGTTAACTGATGAATCTAGATGAAGAGTATTCCTTCAATCGTTCTAAAAATTGAGATTTCTTAAAATGTTGAGGGGAAACCAAGTTTTTACTAAAATAATCACTGAATATATCACAATGCCCATATTTCAGTGTTTGCAGATATGTTCTTTCAGTAGACTCTGCATCTCTAAAGTGGAGCTTTCAAACCAAAGTTGTAAGCAGTAATAAAGGATTTCACAAAGAATTTTTTACTGACAGGGTGGCGCCCGTAGCTCAATGGGTAGGGTGCCGGCCACATACACCAAGGCTGGCAAGTTTGAACCTGGCCCGGGCCAGCTAAACAACAGTGACAACTGCAACAAAAAAAATAGCCAGGCATTATGGCGGGCACCTGTAGTCCCAGCTACTTCGGAAGCTGAGGCAAGAGAATTGCTTAAGCCCAAGAGTTTGAGGTTTCTGTGATGCCACGGCACTCTACTGAGGGCAACAGGTTAGACACTGTCTCAGTAAAAAATTCTTTTTTTTTTTTTTTTGACAGTTGCTCAATTCTCAAAATCTGACAATGATAAAAAACAAAAACTAAGGGAGTTGGCCCTGTTTTCATAATAGCACTGCTCCCATAGCACTGCTTGTGCCTTCCTCTGTGGGAGGCAATGAAATGGAGTCGAACTAGTCATTTGGGAAATGCAAATACCCTCCCCTTGGGGCATTCCACTGTAGGGAGAAGGGGTCAGGAATAGACGTTCACCCACCTAACAATTTCTCCTCCCTTCTCTGTCTCAGGGTCTAGGAAAACAAACCCAAACCCATTTCCCCGGAGTTGCCCCAGGATGCAGGTGCAAGAACAGTCCAAAAATATCAATAAACAAAATTTATAAATCGATTGACACATACAAACATCTTAAATTGTTTCCTTAGTGCACAGCCCCATCTATGAAGTATTCTTATAAAACCTTGAGCTTGAGTCTAATCAACCATCACTTGGTTCCACTTATAAGAAGTACTGTGGATAGAGGAATGCATTGAAAGACACCAAAAAGAAGCAAACAAATAAATTCAAATATAGGAAAGTGCACAGGACAATGAACTTAGTTTCTATAAGTCAATAGTATATGGGAAAAGAGGGGCAGACTTCTCTAGATTAAAGATGAAAAAAGCTTGGCACCCATAGCTCAGTGATGTAGGGTGCCGGCCACATACACCAGAGCTGGCAGGCTCGAACCTGGCCCGGACCTGCTAAACAACGACAACTGCAACCAAAAAATAGCCGGGCATTGTGGTGGGTGCCTGTAGTCCCAGCTACTCGGGAGGCTGAGGCAAGAGAATCGCTTAAGCCCAAAAGTTTGAGGTTGCTGTGAGCTGTGATGCCATGGCACTCTACCGAGGGTGACATAGTGAGACTCTTGTCTCGATGAAAAAAAAAAAGATGATGAAGAGATGGCCGGGTGTGGTGGCTCACATGTGTAACCCTGGCACTCTGAGACATCCAGGCGAGTGAATTGCTTGAGCTCATAAGTTCAAGAGCAGCCTGAGCAACAGCGAGATGCTGTCTGTACTAAAAACAGAAAAATCTTGGGTGTTGTGGTGCACGCCTATAGTCCCATCTACTTGGGAGGCTGAGGCAAAAGGATCTCTTGAGCCCACGAGTTTGAGGTTGCTGTGAGCTATGACGCCATGGCACTCTACCAAGGGCAATGGAGTGAGACTCTGTCTCAAGAAAAAAAAAGATTGAGAGACATAACAACCAACTATCACATACAGGCCTTAAGACTGATTTGAACAAATGAACTGTTAAATTTTTTTTAAATACTCAGGAAAATTTGATTATTGCCTGGGTATTAGATGATACCAAGAGTTACTGATTATCTCATTAACCCATTTTTTAAAAGAAACACTGAAATATATAGGAGTTTCTGCCTCTAAATCAGAGCTCATAGAATGAAATATATAGGGGTATGTGCTAAATTAGGTTGCCATTTGGAAATATCCTCCGAACTCTTCGATCTCAGAATGTATTTCCTTACCCTCTGGCTTAGGATTTGACCATGTGATCTGCTCTAGCTACCAGAATGAGACAGAGGTCAAAATTTCCCAGTGCTAAGCCTAGGCGTTAAGCAATCTTACATGTGTTCACTTGCTCTCTTGCCCCTCTGCTATCACAGTAAGAGCACACCTGAGCTAACCAAAACAATAATTGCTACCACCATCAGAGTGTTTCAAATAAATATTGGTAGCATTGGTTTGGGGTTCAGGGTGCAGTGCTTAAGGAAACTGTTACAAGAGGCTGGAAAAATGGTGACCCAGGTGATGTAGTAAACATTTGGTAAAAACTGTTGTTGATGGTAATTTAAAAGACAGAACATGTATGTAATTAATCTGTGGACTTGAGCAAGATGTTTTCCAGTTAGAAGGATGAAAGTAT
Organism: Loris lydekkerianus; assembly: GCA_963574355.1. Lineage (NCBI taxonomy): Eukaryota > Metazoa > Chordata > Mammalia > Primates > Lorisidae > Loris > Loris lydekkerianus. The sequence continues at coordinate 16,328 of CAUYPK010099867.1, read as the reverse complement.
GAGCTCCCGGAACCTTGGAACCCCAGCTGAGGAGGCAGGGTCCTTTTCTGGAGCTGTCGCACAGCTAGTGGGTAAGAAGCCGGGCTCCGGGTGTCATGTATTACAAGTTTAGCAACTTCACACAAAAGTTGATGGGAGCGTGGGCTTTGGACTCCTATAGTCTGTAGGGATTAAAGCCTGTGGATTCCACAGAGGCACCACCTATCTTATTTGCCACACCAACTAAACTGACCTCTGATTCCACTGCATATGACTATACTGGGAAAAACAAGGTTCCAGAGCTGCAGAAGATTTTCCAGAAATCCGACGGTGTGCCTATCCACCCAAAGCGAAGCCTGCCTGACCAAATGCTTTACAGGACCACCATGGCGCTGACTGTGGGAGGGACCATCTGCCTGATCACCCTCTACGTGGCTTCACAACCCAAAAACAAATGAGTTAGGCTGTGGAGGACTGGTTTGCTTTTTGGCATAAACCCTTTGAATTTTCCTTATTTCTGTTAAAATTCTTTTTTTTTACTTGGATGACCTACTTGACTTTTTTGCAAGAAAAACAAAGATATGAAGACAGTATTTTAGTTTATGAAATGCTCATTTGACAGTTAAAACTATTCTTTAAAGAAATTATTGACAGTTAAAACTACTGTTTAAAGAAATGACACTATGCTCTTGTGTTTGTGCTCCTGATTTCCCCGGAGGTTCTGGATGAAGGTTGCACACGGGGCCATTAACATCAGTCTGTGCTGAGAACCTCGGGGACTTAGGATTGCATTTTTGAAGATGGGGTGCAGAAGGCTTTCTGGATTTGGATGTGACTAGGGAAGGGAGACAGATGCCAAGGCCAGGTGCATGAAATGAGGGTTCGAGTTAGTAGTCACTTAGGGGATTTTTCCATTTGCAGTAAAATGTTAATAGCAATTATTTTTTGGGCAGTTCATTTCAAAGGGTTATTTGCCTCATCTCAGATCTTTTGTGAAATTTTATGTGTAGTTGTGTATTTATTCCACCTCAGAAACAGAGACCACCTGTTTAGTGTTGCACTTTAGTGCAGCTATGCCACAAATTCTCCTTTATCTTTTAAAATGTGATGGCTTTAAGTTAGAATGTATTTTGACAGTGGAATAAATACATGAAGAAAAAAAAGTATAAGCTCCTGTATTATAGTTGCATATAATAAGTTAGTATACAAAAAGGATGAGCTCCAAAAAAAATCAATACAATGAAAGCATGCTATCTGGGATATTTGAAAAAATACTTAGGGAAACAGTGTAAATGTCTAAACAGAACAACTAAATAAGTGAGGTGAATGCTGTGTTAACCAGTTTGATGTAAACATTCCAAATTGTATATAAAATCACATTGTACCCATAAATGCAGTAATGTACACAGTTATGATCTAATTTAAAAAATGCTTGGGGACAGAATAAGTGAAAAAGATGGATAAAGCAAATATGGCAAATGTCAATTTTTAAAATTGTATAATGGACTGTCAATGTTGGTTGATAATACTACTTGTTCTTTTTATGTATTTTCATAATTTCATGATTAAAAGAAAGTCCTTGCTCTACACTGTTGGTCTTTTTGATGCGTCAACTTGGATAGGCTACATCCCACAGTTATTGACTCAATAATGAATCTAGTTGTCTCTGTGAAGATATTTTGTAGATATGACTAAAGATCATAATCAGTTTCCTTTAAAGGAGATTGTTCAGGGGTCCTCAGACTTTTTAAACAGGGGGCCAGTTCACTGTCCCTCAGACTGTTATAGAGCCGGACTATAGTTTAAAAAAAAAACTATGAACAAATTCCTATGCACACTGCATATATCTTATTTTGAAGTAAAAAAACAAAACGAGAACAAATACAATCACACGGCCTCATGTGGCCCGCGGGCAGTAGTTTGAAGATCCCTGTGTGGGCCTGATACAATCAGTTGAAAGGCCTTATGAGCGAGTGAGAATTCCCTGGGAGAAGAAGAAATTCTACCTGTAGATGGCAGTTTCAGTCTGCCCAAAAGTTCTAGCCTGCCCTTCTGCATGGGCTGCCCCACAGATTTTGGACTTGCCTAGTTAGCTCCCACAAACACATAAGGCAATTTTTTTTACAATAAATCTCTTACCATATATCTCCTACTCCTTCACCCTTGCTGGTTGAACTCTGACCAATACATACCCATTCAAATCTTACTAATATGAACCAGATCAGTGCTACTCAGCCATGCATGTATAAAAACTATGTGTTCGGATGCTAATGTGGTTGTACCACATTACCCTAAGTTTCTGAACTCTTAGTCTTGATTCTGTGCTTAGCACTCATAGAACACTGATAATCAGTTTATAGACTGGCACTGGTAAGTGAATCACTCCTGGAGTAACACTAGACATTTTGACATCTCTGTGTCCGTTTCTTCATTTCTATGAAGGGAGTCACACCACCTACTTGTGCATAGTTGTTATAAACAAAAGAAAGTAATACATAGCATTCATTTAAAAATCTGACCTTTCATAAATTAGAGGTGACTGGTTCCCCAGAATGAAGGCCATATTTAAAGAGAAAGGAAACTAACTTACCTGGAACTTAATCATACTTCCTTTTGGAAGGGCAAGATTTTGTGAAAACAGAACTATAAAGAAGAAAGAATCCTTAAACTCATGGATTCAAGTTGCCAGTGAATATTGGTTCCTTCTTATCTATATATTTTCTCATACCTTCTTCTCTCCTAAGATGTCTTTTCTCATTCTCAACAGATTAAACTCCCAACTCCTCAGAACGTCCCCTCACCCTGGTTCCCAACCCACAGCCTGTGTAATTCTGTCATTGTCCTAAAGCTTTGGAGTTTAAACCTGCATATTATTTTCCTTCTCTCAGACCTGTTGAGGGGGGATACCCAGGAAGAGTAAAGTCTAAGAAAACAGAGGCTTCTCAGAGAAGCCCAAGGATACTCCTGCAGGGTCCTCCCTATGGTAACCCAGCCCTTAAGAATTTGTAAAACTTGGCTTCCTAGGTCCTTGAAACTAATACTTGCTGCTTGCTTCAGCTTCTGTAAACTCTGCGCATGATTTAACACCTCCAGTGAATAACACAGTAATTCCTTTATCTATTTGTGAGTTGAATAAAAGAACAGGGACAGATCTGATGGGGGGCTCATTACTTTAAGGCTGATGGCCTGCTGCAAATGAAAATTCCTTCCCCTATGATTTTTGCTGAGAGTCTAGTGGTTTCAATTTGCCAGTCCTGCAACACTGTGAATGGATTGACCTCACCTCTAAAAAAGAGCCTTCAAAATTGCCAATTTGTAGGGGTGGTGCCTGTGGCTCAGTGGATAGGGTGCTGGCCCCATATGCCAAGGTTGGCAGGTTTGAACCCGGCCCCAGCCAGCTAAAACAGCAACAACAACAAAAAGCTGGGCGTTGTGGCGGGCACCTGTAGTCCCAGCTACTCGGGAGGCTGAGGCAAGAGAATAACGTAAGTCTGAGAGTTTGAGGCTGCTGTGGCTGTATGCCATGGCACTCTACCGAAGGCAACGAAGTGAGACTCTGTCTCAAAAGGAAAAAATTGCCAATTTGTAGAACAATCTTAGGATGATAGGGGCATTCTTCTGTTTCTACTTTCACATACTGGTTCCTGTATGACTGGGGTCTGTGGTGTGAAAAACCTGCAGTTGCCTAAAACTTTTAGCTTCCAAAAATCTCTCTCCAGCTATTATCCTATTCCCCCAAGTCCCTTTTTGCTAATATTGATGACACACCTGTGACATAGAAGGTACATCCTCTGCTCTGGAAATGCTCATGATATACAAAGTTACAAACTCAGACTGCCGGTAGACTGAAGCAGATGGACAGAGACCCTCTAACTTGCCACTCCATATATACATATTAATGGATTCTCTCCTCTGCTAGCTTCCAGCTGGGTTCAGCCAATGGGTAAAGCTAGTAAGAGATCTAAGGGCAGCACCTGTGGCTCAGTAGGTAGGGCACTGGCCCCATGTGCCAAGGGTGGTGGGTTCAAACCTGGCTCCGGCCAAACTGTAACAAAAAAATAGCTGGGCCTTTTGGCAGGCGCCTGTATACAAAAAAAAAAAAAAAAAAAAAAAGAGAGAGAGAGATCTAGGTAAGATAAGAGTGAAGTCAGAATATATACTCCCTCTGATTTTTCTCTGATGGTTGCTTTGGCCTAGGTATGTCCCATATCCTTTTATCAAGAGTCATGGGGCGGTGCCTGTGGCTCAAGGAGTAGGGCGCCGGCCCCATATACCAGAGGTGGTGGGTTCAAACCCAGCCCCAGCCAAAAAACTGCAAAAAAAAAAAAAAAAGTCATAGCCCCTTGAGGGTCAGGTCAGGTAGCCCTCATATCATATATAACTCTTTCTCTAGGTTCTGGTACCTACTGTCTCCCTTAGCCCTTCAGTCATAGGGGGAGTAAATTACCTGGTTATTATTAACTCTGAAATACTGCATTATACTTTGTTGATTACCACAATCTGCCTACACCTTTGTAAACTTTCCCTTTATTAAGCCCTTCTCAAGTTACTCAGTTTGAGTGTGCAGTTCATTTCCTACTGGGTTTCTATCTGGTAAACCCTGTAAAGCCTTTGCAGAGAAACTAACTGTATAAAATTGCCACTTTAGGTACTGGGGAAACTCTGAACATTAAAAAATAAAAGCCAGGGGTGGCGCCTGTGGCTCAGTGAGTAGGGCACCAGCCCCATATACTGAAGGTGGTGGATTCAAACCTGGCCTCTGCCAAACTGCAACAAAAAAATACCTGAGTGTTGTGGCGGGCACCTGTCGTCCCAGCTACTTGGGAGGCTGAGGCAAGAGAATCACCTAAGCCCAGGAGTTGGCGGTTGCTGTGAGCTGTGTGATGCTATGGCACTCTACTGAGGGTGATAGAGTGAGACTGTCTCTAAAAAAATAAATAAATAAATAAATAAAAGCCAAAAACCATGATTTATCTTATGGATAGTGCTTTTCAAACTATCTACGAGCAGTTTATTATCATTATCACTGTTACTTTCATTCTGTCAGAGACTGATATTTTCGTAGGATACAGTAAAAAGAAATTACTAGAAAAGGAAATTAAGCCATATAAACAAAAGCCCAATATTTATTATATTAGATTAATAAATCATACACATTTTTAAACATTTGCACTCAATTATTGAAATTATATGGTCACACACCAGTAACATTTAATTCTCCAGCTGGCATCAATCCCCAGGCTCCCTTTGAATTACAGCTCACAGTATTACAGAATCAGGTTAAGAGGATACAAAACTTTTTGGTAAATTCTTGGATACTTTTCTCTCCTTTCTTGCCTCTCAGAGAGAGCACTAATCACTCCTTATTCAGGGCTTCAACAGAGAATTGTTCAACTCATTGATTCAGCACTAATTACGTAGTTTTACAATAGTTAAAACCTACCAAGAAACACCTTTTCTTTCCCCTCTCAAAAAACCACTATAAATATTGAAAAAAAAACCCCACCTTGGTCCTTTATCCACTGTACCTGGTAAAGATCCCGCTATTTAGCAAGTAATCAATGTTCTTGCATTAACAAAAGCACAAAATCAAAGGACAGGAAGCACTTGGGTATGTACCCATGCACAGGGATTACAGGGAGAGAGCGGCTAAAATGTCAGAAATACCAGATGTGGCCCAAATCCTGAAGAATCTTGGATGCTATGCTGAAGAATTTGAAGACCGTTTTTCTATTATTATTATTATTATCATCCTTTGGGTCTGGGTTTAGATGTTACTTCTTCCATTCACCACCACTGATATATCTACATCTATGCAACATTTTCATGAGCAAAGAAATTCAATCAATAATATAATAGCATGTTTAGGCTCAGCGCACGCCACTGGCAGGTTTGAACCGAGCGGTCCTGCTAAACAGCAATGACAACAAAAAATAGCCTGGTGTTGTGGTGGGCGCCTATAGTCCCAGCTACTTCTGAGGCTGAGGCCAGAGAATCTTTTAAGCCCAAGAGTTTGAGGTTGCTGTGAGCTGTGACACCACAGCACTTTACTGAGGGCAAGATAGTGAGACTCTGTCTCAAACAAACAAAAACAAACAAAAAAGCACTCCAGCATGTTTGGGCTATCAAATTGGGAAAAATTAAAGAAACAATTATTTTTAACTTTGATATGTAGAGATTGGAAGTATAACTTCGCTGGGAAACAGGGTAGTAAAAATTAAATAATCCTAGGCAACTATCTAAAATTATTTCATTGTCTAGTGAGGTGGAAAGCTATCCTCAACTACAGGAAGTTTGAAGGAAAAAGAGGATAACAAACTATTATGATGCCTTTCAGGGTAGAGGATTTTTTAAAAATGCTTAGATACTTACGTAAATGACGAAATAAATAAGCCAAGATATTAGTTATGCCTGTTTGTGAGTGCTAGGATTACAGGAGACTTTAATTTTGTTTTTGTGGGGCGGCACCTGTGGCTCAGTGAGTAGGGTGCAGGCCCCATAGAGGGAGGGCGTCGGGTTTGAATCCAGCCCCGGCCAAACTGCAACAAGAAAATAAAAAAATAGCCGGGCGTTGTGTGGGGCGCCTATAGTCCCAGCTGCTTGGGAGTCTGAGGCAAGAGAATCCCCTAAGCCTAAGGGCTGGAGGTTGCTGTTAGAGTTAGGGTTAGGGTTAGGTGACGCTACAGCACTCTACTGACGGTAACAAAGTGAAACTGTTTCTAAAAAAAAAAAAATTGTTTTTGGGATTTAATATTTTTTCCTTACAAAATATTTTTTCCTTTTCAAAATATGCACTACTTTTGAAAGAAACACTTAAATGTAATTTACACCAAAGCATCAATACTACTTTATCCCATGGTCATGGAATTATGAATTTATATGTCAGCGAATATTGTCAGATTTGCTACAACACGAATATTAGTACTGAATTGGTCAGTAACCAAATTTATTCCTGAGCCGAGACACAGGAACACGGCCCGAGAGTCTTGTCTTTCTGTGGCAGCCTTCTGAACAAAGAAGATTAAAGAAGGACGCAGCGGTGCCCCAAGCACCCGCCGCCCTCAGTTTAGCAGGGGGCAGGACTCCGGGCGGCCGTTCACTTACGTCACGGTCTAACCCTAAGACCGCGACACGGAGGGTTCTGGGAAATGTAGTCTGGCACCCACCAACTCGCTCACTTCCGTTTCCGGTCCACCCCTTCACTGAGTTAGTTTCTTAAGCAATACTGGTATTAGAAAAGGGCGTTTCTTTTGGGGGGGATCACCCATCCGGCCACTGCAATTAGGGTCGACTTTCTGAGACGTAGGGAAAGGGGCGGGCTGTGGCGTTGGGTCGGAGCCAGGGGATTTCGATTTTCGACGAGCCTGGCCTGAAGGATGGGTTGGAGGTGACGGATGCACCCAGCATTTCGGGGCGGGGTGGGGAGCAGGCCTGTGTTGGCAGTGCCAAGCAGCCCCAGGCTTGGAAGGAGCAGTTTGAAGAGGGTAGATCTGGCTTTGAGATGAGCATCTCTCAATTTGGGTGACTGTAGCGTGGGCAGTCACAGATCGATGATATGTAGAATTCGTTCGGGATAGCCGCCCACCCACTATGTCCTAATGTCAGAGTTTGGCGTTTGTTAAGTCATTTCTATAAAGGGGTGCAGAAGTTGATTCCTTGTGTTTTGTATGTATTCCCTTGAAAATCCTTAAACACGATTTAATTCGTGAGAGATGCTCGCTGTATTGTTGCTGGCTCTGCTTTTTGTTTATGATCCCAGACACACAGATTGAATTCCCTTTTTAAGTGTTACACAGCATGTGAGACTTACAGGTCTGAATTCAAATCTTGAGATTGTGTCTTGGTTCTCACTGTTTCCTAAAAACTACAGTGAGTGTAGACTTGTAGGCAGGACTTGTGAAGAAAGAAGTAGGGATAGATTCCAGGAGAAGATTAAGGGATTCTCCCTGTGGTGTGTTGGGAATCACTGATTAAATCCTATCTCATGGCTCATTTTTCTTTCACAGCATTGCCTACTTGAGATTGTTCTTTTCTCCGAGGGATCTGTATAGAAGAGGAAGGAACAACCCCTGATTTCTTGCCAACATAGCTTCAAGCGAGTAGACTTTTGGTTCTTTTTGCTATTGTTTCGTGGCAATGCCTTGTGTCTTGCCAAACAAAAGCTAGCTTTCCTGATTCCATTCTTCATCCCATACTTTCCCCAAATACACATTTAGGTCCCTTTGGCACAGCTGCCGTCTCCCGGAAATTTTGTAAGTTAGATAGCATCAGTCCCATGTCACAGCTGAGAGTGCTGAGGCTTGAAAAGGCTAAGACACTTAACAAGTCTGACCTGATCAGGCAAAGTTATAAGCAGAAGTCAGTTCCTCTGCACTTGTACTTCCTTTTGTACTTTTCTCATCCCAGATCTTCATACAGCTAATTTATTTTTATGGTTCTTTGATCACTTGATTTAATGTTGCCCTTCCCACAATTGCCATGTGTGTATTATCTTATAGAACTTACATTCTCATTGCTAAACAAGAATCTAACATGTTTGCTTTATTTTCTTCATAGCCGTTTTTGCAATCAAAGCTCACCTTATTTGTAGACTAGTTTACCTACCAGAATGCAAGTAACAAAGAACAAATTCCATCTTATTTACAGATGTAGCCCCAGTGTTTTTTATAGTGTCTAAGTTGTACTTCAACCCTGAATATATATTTGTTAAGTGAATAAATTCCTATATTTCTAGGTTAGTGCTCGGTTGGATGAACAACAGCAAGGGTAATAATTTATGGAGGATTTTCTATGTGCCAAGTATTGGGATATGAGCTTTATTTATAGAAGTATAGGTGTGTGAAAGAGAGAAAGACTTAATTCTTTCAACTATGCAAGTAGGAATTTAACAAAACAGACTTATTTTGTTTTATTTAACAAAACAGACTTATTCACAAGTTTAAGTCATTCTTCCAGTGTTGATACAACTGCAAATTATTAATAGTTGAACCAGTATTTGAACGTAGGCCTTTGTACAATTGCATCTTTGAGAGACAAAAAGTGCAGTTTGGCAAAATTCTTTTTCTCCTATTGCTGTATTGATTAATGACATCATAATTTACCCATTTTCCTCAAACTTCAACCGCACATTTTCATTTGATTTTTCCTTTTCATCTTTGCACGTAATTCTTCTAGTCTTGTTATTTCTACCTTTGCTATATTTCTTATTTCTATTACTTCTTTATCCCATTACCCTTCTCCTCAATTATTTCTGTCATCCTCTTTCTCTCCCCCAATGGGAGCTCCACAGTCAAGAAATGTATTTTTCTTTGTATCCTAAGTACCTAGTTTACTAAATGAACAGAGAACAAAATCCCTTCTACTCTAAAGTTGGTATCTCATGCCTGTAATCTCAGCCAGCACTCTGGGAGGCCGAGGCAGGCAAATCGCTTGAGCTCACGAGTTTGAGACCAGCCTGAGATAGAGTGAGACCCCACCTCTAAAAGTAATCAGACATTGTGGTGGGCACCTATAATCTCAGATACTTGGGAGGTTAAGGCAAGAGAATGTTTTGAGCCCAGGAGTTTGAGGTTTCTGTGAGCTATGATGGCATGGCACTCTACCAAGGGTGATGAAGTGAGATTCTGTCACAAAAAAAAAAAAAAAAGTTGGTGTCAAAAGAACCTGGGATGCAGGTATCAACAGGCTGAAATCAGGATAATCCCATTCTTCCATTTAAAATTTTTTTTTTATTTAAATATTTATTGAGCACCTGCTGTGTGCCTGGAGTAGACCAAAATCCCAGCCACTCTCCTAAGAGCTTACATTCTAGTGTGTTCAGGAAGACAGTAAATAAGAGAAATAGATGGTAAATCAGAAGTTAAGTTTCATAGAGAAAAATGGAGTACAGAAGGGGCTTAGGGAGTGCCAGCTTGCGATTCTATGTAGGATGATCAGGGATGAGTTTCACTGAGAGGGTGATGCTTAAATAGGGACCTGAAGGAGGTGAGGGGGACAGACTTCTATGGAAACAAAGTTCTAGGCCAGAGGAACAACAATGAAGGCACTGAGATGGGTGCATGACTGGTCTAGTTGAAGAATAATAATGCAGCCAGAGGGACTGAACAGAATGAGAAAGAAGAAAGATAAATGGGAAATTATGCCTTAGGAAGCCAGATAGTGGTGTAAGGTCTTTCGGCTAGAGGGGTGACATAATTTTATCTATTTCATTTATTTATTTATATTTTAGAGACAGAGTCTCATTTTGTCGCCCTTGGTAGAGTGCTGTGGCATCACAGCTCACAGCAATCTTCAACTCCTGGGCTTAGGCGATTCTCTTGCCTCAGGCTTCCAAGTAGCTGGGACTATAGGTGCCCACCACACCCCTGACTATTTTTTTGTTGCAGTTTGGCTGGGGCCGGGGTTGTACCCACAACCCTTGGTATATGGGGCTGGTGCCCAACCCACTGAGCCCCAGGGGCCGCCCACTTTATGTATTTTAAAAAGATCTCTGGATGGTGCCTGTGGCTTAGTGAATAGGACACCGGACCCATATACCAAGAGTGTCAGGTTCAAACCCAGCCCCAGCCAAACTGCAACAAGAACATCAACAAAAAATAGCTGGACATTGTGGCGGGCGCCTGTAGTCCCAGCTACTTGGGAAACTGAAGCAAGAGAATCACCTAAGGCCAAGAGTTGGAGGTTGCTGTGAGCTGTTAAATGCCAGGGCACTTTACCCAGGGCGATAAAGTGAGACTCTGTCTCTAAAAAAAAAGAAGAAAGGTCTCTCTAGGGCGACGCCTGTGACTCAGTGAGTAGGGCACTGACCCCATATCCCAAGGGTGGCAGGATGGAACCTGGCCCTGGCCAAACTGCAACAACAAAAACAAAAAAAAAATCTCTCTGGCTGCTTTATAAACTGTAGGGGGACAGGAGAGGAAACAGAGGGAAGAGTTAGGAGGCTATTACATTAATTCTGGCAAGAGATGATGGACAGTGGCTGTAAGAATTGGTCCGATTCTGCTAATTCTACTAATTTGAAGGTATTTGCTGATGAATTGGATGTGGAGTATGAGAAAGAGATAAATATAAACCACTCCTGGCCTGGTGCAATTTCTCACACCTGTAATCCTAGCACTTAGAGAGGCTGAGAATTACTTGAGCTCATTAGTTTGAGACCGGCCTAAGCAAGCGTGAAACCCCGTCTCTACTAAAAATGAAAAACTGAGGTAAGAGGATCACTTGAGACCAAGAGTTTGAGTTTGCTGTGAGCTATGGCACCATAGCACTCTACCAAGGGTGACAAAATGAGACTCTGTTTCAAAAAAATTAAAAAAAAAGAAAAAGATCACTCTAAAATATTTAGCCTGCTCATTTGAAAGGAGAAAAGTACTTTTAGCAGCAAACCTGTGGTTTGGTTTTACATGTTAAGTCAGCATTAAATCAGAGGATATAGGTGCTACTGGAGCTCTGAGGAAGGATGTGTTCACCAGGAGAGGGAATGAGTTTAGACAAAGAAGAAATTCATAGAGTGAATCTTGAGGCAGTCCTGACTTACAGAGGTCAGGGACGTGAGGAAGAACCACAAGGAGATTTTGTACAAACAAGCAACCTCTGGAAACACTGAAAATCGGCCACTCAGAGGAAGCTTAGCAAGTGCTACTCAAAGTGTGGTCCCTGGACCAGGTGTGTTAGCATGATCTGAAATCTTGGTGGAAACAAATTCCTGGGCTCCATTGCAGAGCTACTGAATGAAAATCCATGGAGCTAAGCTCCAGCACTCTATTTTTGTAATTCTTCATAGTCCTTTTTAAGCATGTTGAAGTTTGCAAAGCATAGTACTGGAGGAGGTGGAAGGTTGAGTCCCCTCCCCTCATCTCTCTCCTCTTCCCTTCCTTTTTCCCTTCCCCCTTTCCTTCTCCCTTCTCTTCCCTTCCCTTTCCTTCGTTTTTTTGAGACAGAGTCTCACTCTGTTACCCTGGGTATAGTGCCATGGCATCATAGCTCACAGCAACCTCAAACTCTAGGGCTCAAGAGATCCTCTTGCCTCAGCCTCCCAAGTAGCTGGGACTCTAGATGCCTGTCACAATGCCCAGCTAATTTTTCTATTGTTAGCAGAGACATGGTCTTGTTCTTGCTCAGGCTGGTCTTGAACTCCTGAACTCAGGCATTCCACCCGCCTCAGCCTCCCAAAGTGCTAGGATTTTAGGTGGGAGTCACTGCCCAGCCTTGAGTTTCAGTGGCACTAGTGTGGAGGCCTTGTTTCCATTCTGGCCTCTGCTCTTCCCCTTTGTCCTCCATACATGAAGACAGCGTGTTGCCCTGCATTCTACACAGCCTCAGAGATCAGTCCCCAGTGCAGGGCAGTGCACAAAGGGGGTGAGATAGAAAGGTGCTCATCAGAGTGGGCTACGCCAAGGTCTAGACTTCCACTTGAAAATCTAGATTCCATGTAGATGGTTGGAGGAAAGCTGGAGGCTTGGGAAGTAGTAAAATCCAGGGAGTATTTTAGAGTGGACTGCCCAAATAAGTTTTTTTTTTTCTTTTTAGAGATAGAGTCTCATCCTATTGCCCTCGGTAGAATGCCGTGGCATCACAGCTCACAGCAACCTCCAACTCCTGGGCTTAGGCGATTCTCTTGCCTCAGCCTCTCAAGTAGCTTGGACTACAGGTGCTCGCCACAACACCAGGCTATTTTTTGTTGTAGTTGGAACCCACCACCCTCAACACGTGGGGCCCATGTCCTACCCATTGAGCACAGTCACCGCCCCTCCCTGCTCAAATAAGTTTATTTGGTTGTCTGAACTTGCCCTTAAAGTTTGCATTTGAAAAGAAAACAGCTCAGGCTAGGTGGGAAGAGAGGGAGCTGATGGTGGGTGTCTTCACTCTACCTACTGACCAGCTCTGAGCTGATTCCAAGGATTCTTATCTCTGTGTCATGTCTTATTATTAGAATTGCTAAAGTGCTAGACCCAGGCAAGGCGGAGAGGTAAATAACAGAAGACTGCTTTGTTCTTTTGTTAATTTAGAGATCTTTCCAGGGTAGCCTCCGTAATAGGTGGTAACTGACAATTTAAACATAGTATTTCTGTGGGGTACAATGTACACTATTCAGGTGATAGGATCAGACTTCACCACTATACAGTATATATGTGTAATGGAATTCAACTTGTATCCCCTAAATCTACTAAAATAAAAGAAAGGGAAAAAAAAACAACCCCACAATGTTGCTGCATCCCTGAGTGATGAATTCAGCCTGGTGGCAGCAGGAAAAGCTTCATTTGGAAAAGGAGTTCTATTTTTTTTTTTTTTTTTTTTAGACAGAGCCTCAAGCTGTCGCCCTGGGTAGAGTGCCGTGGCATCACAGCTCAGAGCAACCTCCAACTCCTGGGCTTAAGTGGTTCTCCTGCCTCCGCCTCCTACAGGCACCTGTCACAATGCCTGTCACAATTTTTTGGTTGCAGCCGTCATTGTTGTTTGGCAGATCCAGGCTGGATTCGAACCCGCCAGGTCAGGCGTATGTGACGGGCGACTTAGCTGCTTGAGCCACAGGCGCCGAGCCTTTTTTTTTTTTTGAGACAGTCTCACTATGTCGCCCTTGGTAGAGTGCTGAGGCTGACAGCAGCCTCAAACTCTTGGGTTCAAGTGATTCTCTTACTTCAGCCTCCCAAGTAGGTGGGACTACAGGTGCCCACCACAATGCCTGGCTATTTTTTTGTTGTTGCAGTTGTCATTGTTTTAGCTGGCCCAGGCAGGGCTGGAACCCGCCAGCTTTGGTGTATTGTGGCTGGTGCTGAGCCTTCTTTTTTTTTTTTTTTATTGAGACAAGAGTCTCACTAGGTCACCCTGGGTAGAGTGCCATGGCACCCTAGCTCATGGCAACCTCAAACTCTTGGGCTGAAGTCATCCTCTTGCCTCAGTTTTTTCATTTTTAGTAGAGACAGGGTCTTACTCTTGCTCAGACTGGTCTCGAACTCCTGAGCTCAAGCAATCCACCCACCTCGGCCTCCCAGAGTGCTAGGATTACAGGCATGAGCCACTGTGCCCGGCAGAAAAGGAGTTCTTGGACTAAAGTTCATGTGCATAATTCAGTGGGTCCACGAACCTGAATGGGAAAAAACTTACACTAGTATAACTGAAAATTAGACTAACTTATAATCTTGATTTTTAGAATCCTTGAGGACATATTTTATTTTTCATAAGCCCCACAGGATTACATTACAAAGCTTTTTCACTCCAGGTCTTTCTTCAGGCCCATGTTTATGGGGTCTCTCCACCCTTCTGAAGTGCCCTGTATTGTCACAGTGAGACCTCCACAATGCTTCTGTGATTCTCCCTAGCCTTCTGTAACATTCTTGCTCTCTTAATTGTGAGTGCCTCCAGAGCAGAGACTATATGTAATAGCTACTCAGGAAATATCCTTTTTTTTTTTCTTTTTTTTGAGACAGGGTCTCGCACTGTTGTCTAAGCTGGAGTGCAGTGGCAGAGTCGCAGCTCACTGCAACTTTGAACTCCTGGGCTCACGTAATCCTCCTGTCTCAGCCTCATGAGTAGCTTGGACTACAGGCATGTGCCACTACATGCAGTTAATTTTTAAAAGTCTTGAAATCTACTGAATGGATTAGTATCCAGAGGCTATGAACCATAGCAGAATTGTGGAAGAAAGGGACTCAGACAAAGTTCCCTCTTGAACCTACAGGTCTGCAGAGCATGAGAATCAGTCTCTGGACACAGGAGGTAGAGGCATTGTACTTCTGACCTCAGGTATCCATCTGACGCTTGTCAGGGTTTGGAGTGTCTCAAGAATGAAGAAGGTCTGGGTTTCTGCTTCTCTAGCTTAGGAAGATCAGAGAATAAATAAAATTGCTGCTGTTCTCAGAAAACCTAGAAAAGACCATGGATGCTTTGCCCTCAAGGCCTGCAGAAAGAGATGAGAATGAAGGGTGTGGGGTAAGAGAGAATCTGAGCAGGTTATTGAAAGAGAAGGTTGGCTGAATGAGGAATTGCCTTGGGTGAGGAAACAGGCTGTAAGGCAAGCAGGCAGCTAGCCAGACACCACCACCTCCCTCTCATGGCTTCTTTCTTTCCTTACAGCTCTTCATTCTCAAGCCTCAGCCCTTTCCCAAAACATGGAGGCTGAGCCCATATTTCAGGTGGGTTGAGTTATTCTTTCATTCCAGAAATACTACCTCAGGCTTCAGAGAGTAAACATATGTCCCTCCCTTGCTATAAAGAAACCAAAAAAAAAAAAAAAAACAAAAGAGGGAAGAAAAATGTGAATATATTACATGTTTCATTGGATTTATCCACAAAATAGCTATGTGAGAAAGATGATTCGATTCTGTTTTATTCATGAATAAATAAGCAGCTAATTCTCAGTTTAAACCCAGGTCAGCACCACTCACTCCATAATCTGCCACTCTATCCTATGTGCTGCCTGTGAATAATAGTTTCCTATAAGCCCAAATTATGCCAAGAGATGACTCACCAAAGGATCAATCCTCCTTCTCTGCATGGTTTGTCCTCTACTGTGGGACCTCTGACTCATTTATGGCTGTAATATTCCATGTAATGTACCCTGCCAAAGAGTACATCATGAATAAAATTAGAAGACAACATCCTGGGAGTCTGGAATTTTGCTATGTACTAGTCACAGGTTACCTGCATCACGAGACTCCAGTGCAAATACTGGTCACTCAGTGTCTGATGACCTTCACCGGTCATCATTTTGAATTTTGTCAAATTTAATTTAAGAGGAATTGAATCTAGTAGGAAGCCTGTGTGACTTTAGGAGGAGGGGACTCTTGAAAACTTTCACCTGGTTTCCTCCCTTCTTCAGACCCTATATCTTTTCCCTTGCTGAATTTGCATTTTCTCCCACTGTTTTGAGCACTCACGATGAGTGTAACTCTGTCAACTCCTGTGACTTCTCCTGTGAATCAGGAGCCCTGTGTGTGAAAGTGGAATTCAGTAGGGTGTCTGCTACAGATGGATGAGTGACCGTGACGACCAGGAAAGTGGAGAAAAGGGCCACTAAGAGCATCATGTCAGGATACAGGAAAATATTCTCCATCCCGTCTTTCCCTCTCAACGTCACCTCTGTTCTCTCCCGTCTTTGTCTCTCGTGTCTCATTTCACTATTTCACACCGGTCCCACTCTGTTCAGATACTTTTCTCGCTGCTTCACAAAAGAACCCGACAAGGCTCTTGGGAAAAACAGACTTGTCAGCTTGGCCACCGGAAGTCAGGTCCTTTTCCCCTGCTTCTGGGTTCCCACTACTAAAAAACCATTGCTGATACCACGTCAGCGGATTCAATGAGCAAGACAAACAGACGGAAGCGAGTCAGACAGCAGGATTCAGTGAGCACGG
>CAUYPK010099865.1:0-19836 GCA_963574355.1 Loris lydekkerianus | reverse complement strand
TGCCATGTGCCTGAGGCCTAGTGCAACTTCCCGAGCCTGACTAGAAGTAGATCCATCGAGCTACTTCCCCGTAGCAATGACTCAGCAAGGCCTGGCCTGAAACTGCCTCTACCTAGATACAGCCAATGTGGTACCATGCCACTGGCCCGATCCTGTCTCGCACCTTTTCCCCCCGCCTTGCACCTTTTCCCCCCGCCTTCTTTCCCCGCCCCTTCTCCCCAATAAAAAAATAAATAAATATATAAATAAATATTAAAAAAAAAAAAAAGAAAAAGAAAAAAAAAGAAAGAAAGAAAGAGAATCCTGGGTCTATAGTGAGACCTGCACTATAGTGAGAGAGACCTCATCTCTATTTAAAAAAAAAGAATACATCAAAAACAAAAAGAAAGGGGGGCCTCACCTAATGTGCATGATGCAATGGTACATTTCAAAACTATTAAAAAATGAGTATAATTGTGATAGATGTGTTACTTAGTTCAATGTAAACATTTAACATTGTATATTGAAGCAGTACCCTGAACCCCATAAATGCATCAATGTACAAAGTTATGATTCAATAAAAAACAATAAAAAAGAAAGAATAAATCAAAACCTAAAAAAAAAAAAGAAAATATTATTTTCTTTTTCAGTGTCAACTTTAAGCATTGCCTCCTTACCTTTTTATTTATATTGCTACATAAGGAACAAATGGGTGCACTGGGTTAAAAAGCTGCTGTCATTCTAGTATCGTCAATATTTCCTGCAATAATATGGGAGGCATATAAGATTTCTGGATTTTCTTTTGTTTTTTATTTCATATATTTTGTTTCATTTCATGAAAAGAATTTTATTTAATGTCTCAGGCAAAGTCATAATAAAGCCATTCTTTTACCATAAACATTTTAAAAAAATAAAAAAAATAAAATAAAGTCAATGTAAAATTAAAAAAAAAAAGAATTGTCACTTCATATTTGTTAAGGGTAATACTCAATATAATGAGATTTCAATTATTAATATCTATGCACCCAACCAGAATGCGCCTCAGTTTATAAGAGAAACTCTAACAGACATGAACCACTTGATTTCCTCCAGCTCTATAATAGTCGGGGATAGTCTTTCATCAGAGAGAACACATCTTTTACAATTTGTGGAATTTTATGGAATATGTTTCCGTAGAATACGTAGGACCCAACAAGTCTGCAGTATGGCCTAAAATTAGTAGGTAGTCACTGTTTCCCAGGAATATTTCCATTTCTTAATCAAGCTCCCCAGAAGTATAGTAACTTTCATCAGTTAGGGTCATTGTCAATACACCAAAATAGAATGGAACAGGGGTTTTTACTGCTTGTCTTCACAGGGGAACTTCAAAAAAATCAGTGTCTGAATTCCACCCACAGAGATTCACATTCAAATTGGTCCTGGGAGAAGCCAGGACATTGCGATTTTTATTTCTAATACTTTCATAGGTGGCTCTAACATGTAGTCAAGATCGAGATTTTCTGGCCTACCTGGTGGTGTCAGTGGGCACAGCATCACAGATTTAAAGATCAGAAGTGTCAATCAGAAGCAATTGGTGGATACACAGTTGGAAAAAATCAGCAGGATAGACCAGTAAGTGCCCAAACCAACACTTAAAAGGTTGATGAGACTGGCAGTCTAAAACTCGTAAGAAGGTCGTAAGAAGGAGTTTTAATGGTATTTGTGTTATCTTGGGGACTCAAGAAGTGAAGAAAAATGGAAAACAAATATACATCATCGTGATGGAGAAAGCTTTGTGTGTCTTTTCTTCTTTGTCTATTTGTTCTGCTTTATAATTGTCAAAATCCAGATGAGGCATCTGGGAAAAGTAATCTGTGTTCCCCACATTCTCCTCCCCCTCCCACCCCTTTTGCGAAGCATCAAACGTCCTTTTCCAATCCGGAGGTCTTTTGGATATAGTTTATTTAATATTTTTTTTTATCTTTCAGGGTCCATTTTAACTGACAGAATCAATAGACACAAGAAATCTTTTCCAAAATAAGAAACCAACTTGAGGTCATCCTTTGGGAATTTCTTTGCTTTCTCAAATAGAATCCAACACATGGCTGTGCCCTGGTATGTTTGGGAAATCATGCCCGTTCTGTCTCTTTGTTTGCTTTTTAAACCTGCTTTTTGATTTCTTGCAAATTTTTCTGTTCAAAGCTAAATTGGTTCTGCACAGCAAAGATAAACTCCAATCCAGAAACTGAAAAGAACTGTTTATGTGGTTGAGGTGCATATTTATAGGATTCTTGATTCGGCAGTGAGACCAGGAAGAGCAGTACCCCAGCTTCGAGTGTATACAATAGCCCTTTTTCAGTTCTACGAAATGAGAGGTTTTCATCTTTTCCAGGAAGCTTGTCAAGTCTGGTCTACAGATGGCTGACATTTGGGCCCTTTCTTAGATCTGCCTGTGACTTCTCAAATGAAATTTTGAGGTTAAATGTATAAATAATATGGAAGGAAGTCAATGGTTGAGGTTAATGTTTGCAGGAAAAGCCAGGGAGGGGACTTTTTGCTAAAAGTTTTTTTTGAAATGCTATTCAACTTCCTACAGATTGATATAGTAACCCAAGATAAGGGTTTTTTACTATATTTTTTTCAGCTTTTACCATGACCACAGAAATGTACCTTGTAATTTGAAGCAGAGAAATATTCAAGCTAGTCACGTTATCCGCTTTATTTACATTTTCCACAGTGGCATAGGATGAGAGAATACTAAGATGTTTGGAAAACCAAATGCATAGAAAAATAAATGTCCTTCATGGTAGTATTTAGGAATTAAAAAAAAAAAAAAGAGGAAAGGCCAGTCCTAATCATATATTCACTGACTACACAGAGATGTCGGGGATTTTTATTTTTGTAGAATTGATGCTGTTAGTGATTCAAGTCCTTAATATTTTATTTGCTCATATCTCAACCTGTAGTGCTATTAAATAGTCTGTTGGGTATGTGTGTGTGTGAAGGAAACTTAAAAATGTAGTTGTAATTTGTCTTATAATACAATTACCCTTGATTCTAAATTTGGATTTTATTAAACTATTGGATCTATGTAAGATGTTTTGGTTGTAAATACTAAAATGCAATTTTGACCAGCTTAGGCAAAAAAATAAGATTTATTGCAGAGATATGAGGGTTATTTCACAGCCACCCAGGGCAGAGATGTGTCAGTGTGTTAGGCCACTTTTGAAATGGCTGTTAATAATTTCTGCCTCCTGATATTCACACGTATCATTTCCTTCCTTCCCATGAGTATAGGCAGGACTTAGTGACTCCTAAAAAGTACAATACAGCAAAAAGGGTCGATTTACCTCCAAGATTAAGTTATAAAAGACTGTGGTTTCCTTCTTGATGGCTCTTTTTCTCTTCACTCTGCTGAAAGTGAATGCCATGTTGTAAGCAGAGAGGCTTATGCAGCAAGGAACTGAGGGCAAATGCTGACCAACAGCTAGTGAGAAACTGAGACTGTCACCGTAACATTCTGCAAGGAGTTGAATTTTCCCCACAACCATGTGTGTAATCTTAGGAAAGAACCCTTCCCCATTTGAAACTTCAGATGAAACCACAGCCTTAGTCAACACTTTCACTGTAATCTACTAAGAGACCCTGAGATAGGGGACTTAAGTAAGTCCTGCCTAGATTCTCAGCCAAGATAAATAGTAGGATAATAAATGCTGTTGTGTTAAGTCTCTTACTCTTGAGGTGATTTGTTATAGAGTAATAGATAACTGATGTAGTTATTGACAGTTGCAGGAGCATTGAGGTGGGGAAGGATCCACCAAATGTTTTTTTCTGCTCCTTCATTTTTTTATTTTCTGGGTATCTGCCACATGCCTCTCTCTCATTAAAAGATGCTTTGTCTGATCCTCTGCATCCAAGTATACCAATGGTACCCTTGGCTTCTATCATGCAGGGAAAAGTTAGTATCTTTTAAGTACATTTCTAAAACTCCAATGGAAGGCTTCAGATTGGCTAATGCTGTATTACAGGCTGGCTTCTGAACCAATCATCTGTACTCAGCAGGGAAACATGCCAGGAAGAGATTGCATTTGACCCTTCTTGGATCAAGTGGACTAGCATAGAAACTTTGGCAATAATTATGAAGACTGGAGAATGTAGCTAGATTTGCAATTTATTTCAATATTTTTCTCATCTTGGCTTGCCTTTTATATGATTTAGATTACTAACATGGTGAAACTAAAGCATGAAATCACTCTAAAAAGTAAATATGGAAAAACTGAAGGTCTCTATAAAAACTTTCCACCCAGCAAACGCATCCTATGAGACCTGAGACTGGTGAAAGTACATGCCAACATGCAGAAAGTAAATGACAGTGGCATACTTGATCATTCAGGAAGGATATGGTTTGACATTTGAAGCCAACCAAAGCTTCTTATCCCCATCACATCACAAGCTTCCCCCTCTATTCTCTATTAGTCTACATATGTGGAAGACCGATATAATTCAGGCAAAGGGGGGAAGGAGACAACAAAGGATGGGATCAGTAAGACCAGGATGATGAGCATTTATCAAGCCACAGAACTGCCTATGCCTATAGACATAAAACATTGACTACGATCAAACAGTACAAACCATTTAGAGCTGCTGTCTGTCTGGCATCCCAAACCGAACACACTGTGGAAGATTATGTTGTATGTTAGCCACTAGACTTGCTTCAGACATTGAAAGCATTTTTCAAGAATTAGCTCTGAAATCAGAAAAAAATAAATACACACACTTTATTACAATTTCGATGGACCAGGAGCACTGGGGAAAGAGTTAAAGCAAGAATTCTGTTGAAAATGTCTAAGAATAATCATATGTGCAGGATGCTACAGAGGAGTTTGTAATTGTTTGGGGCCACCACAAACTGTGCCTATATATGACAGTGAACTTGACTGATATCTCATCTGTTGTTTACTCCCTCCCTCTCTCCCTTAAAAAAAATCACATCTGTTGTTGACTACTCCATCCATAGGCTGTTCCCCCATCTTTCTTTCTCTCCTCAGGCCTCCCTGTTCCCTGAGATGCATCAATGTTAAAATTAAGCAAGTTAACAATCTTACAATGGCCTTGAAGTAGTCAAGTGAAAGGAAGAGTCACACATCTCTTACATTATTTTTTTTTCACACATCTTTTACTTTAAATCAAAAACTAGTGGGGAAGGCATGTCAGATGCTGACTTAGACCAAAAGCTAGGTATCTTGCACCAAACAGTTCACCAAATTGCGAAGGCAAAGGAAAAGTTCTTAAAGAAAATGAAAAGTGCTACTCCAGGAGACATATATATGATAAGACAGTAAAACGGCCTTATGGCTGATACGGAGAACGTTTGGTGATCAAACCAGCCATGACATTCCTTTAAGCCAAAGATTAATTCAGAGCAAGGCTTAACTCCCTTCAATTCTATGAAGCTGAGAGAGACAAGGAAGCTGCAGGAAACAAACAAACAAAAAGAAAGGTGGAAGCTAGCAGAGTTTGGGGAAAAAAGTCATCTGCATAACATGAGAGTGCAAGGTGAAGAAACAAGTTATACAGAAGATCCAGCTAAGATCACTGAGGCAGGTGTCTATACTGACCAAAGCATATTCAATGTAGACATAATAGCCTTCTATTGAAAGAAGATGAAATCTTGGACATTTATAGCCAGAGAAGTCAAAACTTCAAAGGACAGCTTGACACTACTTTAGAGCTAACACAGCTGGTGGCTTTAAGTTGAAGCCATTCTGAAAGTCCTAGGACCCTAAAGAATCACTCTAAATCTACTCTGCCTACCCTCTGTAAATGGAACAACAAAGCCTAGATGACAGTTTCTCTGTTTATAGTGTAGTTTACTAAATATTTGAAGCCCTCTGCGGGGACCTAATGCTCAGTAAAAAAGATTCCTTTCAAAATATTACTGCTCATTGATAAAGTGCCTTGGTCATCCAGGAGCTCTGATGAAGATGGACAAGAAGGTTAATGTTGCTTCCATGCCTGCTAATGCAACATCCATTCAGAAGCCCATGTATCAAGCAGTAATATTGGCCAGAAGTAGTGGCTCACGCCTGTAATCCTCCCACTCTGGGAGGCTGAGGTAGGTGCATCACCTGAGCGCAGGAGTTCGAGACCAGCCTGAGCAAGAGCAAGAGCAAGATCCTATCTCTAAAAACTAGCTGGGTGTTGTGGTGGGCAACTGTAGTCCCAGCTATTTGGGAGCCTGAAGCAAGAGGATCCCTTGAGCCCAAGAGTTAGAGGTTGCTATGAGCTGTGATTCCATAGCACTCAACCAAGGGTGATAAAGTTAAACTCTATATAAAAAAAAAAAAAAAAAAAAAAAAAAAGACCTGTTTTTAAAAAAGGAATAATTTTGATTTTTAAGTCTTTTTATCTAAGAAATACATTTTGAGTACATCATATATGCTAGTTACTTGGCAGACTGAGGCAGGAGGGTCTCTTGAGCCCAGGAGTTGAAGGCTGAAGTGAGCTATAATCACACTACTAGGCAACAGAGTAAGACTCCAATCTCAATCTCTAAAATAGAAAGAGAATGAGAGAGAGAGAGAGAGAAAAGGAAAGGAGGGAAGGCAGGAAGGGGGAGCAGGGGACCAATGAGAGGGAAGAAGGGAGGAAGGAAGGAAAAGGGGAAAAGGTAGTTTATAAGACTATAACTTTTCTTAGGTGGTGATTCCTCTATGAATTTGGGCAGAATAAATTGAAAACCTTCTGGAAAGGATTCACCATTCCAGATGCCATTAAGCATATTCATGATTCCGGGGAGGAGGTCAAAATATCAATATGAATAGGAGTTTGAAATAAACAGATTCTAACCTTCATGGATGACACTGAGGGATTAGCGACCTCAGTGGAGAAAGTAACTGCAGATGTGGTGGAAATAGCAAGGGAACCAGAATTAGAAGTGGAGCCTGAAGATGTGACTGAATTGTGTGAATGGATGAGAAATCACTTCTTATGGATGAGCAAAGAAAGTGGTTTCTTGAGGTGGAGTCTCCTCCCGGATAAGATGTTATGGACAACGTTGAAATGACAACAAGGGATTTAGAATGTTACATAAATTTACCAGCAGCAGGGTTTGAAAGGATTGATCCCAATTTTGATAGAAGTTCTACTGTGGGAAAAACACTATCTACATCATATGCTACAGAGAAATCTTTTACGAAAGGAAGAGTCAATTGATGTGACAAACTGTCTCATTTCAAGAAATTGCCACAGCCACCTCAACCTTCAACCACCACCATCCTGGTGAGCAGCCGTCAACACTGAGGCAAGACCTTCCACCAGCTACTTGCTGAAGGCTCAGATGACTGTTAGCATTCTTTAGCAAGAAAATGTTTTTTAATGGAGGTATCTCCATCTTTTTTTAAACATAACACTATTACACACTTAATAGACTACAATATGGTATAAACATGACTTTTATTTCCACTGGGAAACCAACAGGTTTCTGCGGCTCACTTTATCTCCATATTTGCTTTATTGCAGTGATCTGGAGCAGAAGCTTGCAGTATTTCTGAAGTAGGCCTGTACATTTTTTCATAGTTCTTTGGGATGAGAAAAGAAAATAACTTTGCAGTCCTTTTGCAATCATCTGGGATCACAGCTGCAGTCCAAATTATGGCTTATTAGTTTCCTGGGGCTGCCACAACCAATTGTCATGAATTAGGTGACTTAAAACAACAGAAATGTAGTTGCATAGTTTTGGAGACCAGATGTCTGAAATCAAGGTATCAGCAAGGCCAGGGTCTGTCTGAAGACGCTAGACTCCTTCCCAAGGTCTTCCCGCTTCTGGTAGTTGCTGGTGTCCCTGGGTAATGGCAGCATAATTCATCTTCATGGACCCTCCTTCTCTGTGTGTTTCTGTGTCCCATCTCCCTCTCCTTTTCCTTATAAAGACACTGGTCATGGGATTTAAGGTAATCCCAAATCCAAGGTTATATCATCTCAAAATCCATAATTAATTATGTCTATAAAGATCCTGTTTTTACATAAAGTCACATTTTAAAGTTTTGGGCAGATGACACTATTCAACCCACTATAGTAGTCATGTTTCTAAGAGCCTGATAGGGGCAAAGGGAAAACTTCCCTTTCACCTTCTGAAGTCTCATTGATAATCAACTGACAAATGACACTTTAATAAGACAAAAGGCAAACAAAATTATTGATGTATGGGAGGGGAGGAATCACAGAAGGATTAACCCTAATACCTACTTCAATACCCTTTTTCATAAAGGAGGAAATGGGGGATACAGATGATCCTTTTGAGGAATAGTAAAACATTAGAGAAACAATTGTGCTGGGGAGGCTGAAGGCAGATCTTAGGGGAAGGTGAGGAGTGCAGTTTAGCAATAATCAAAATTCCCTTATTATGCAAATAAAGTCTCTCAAGTACTCTTGGAAATGACTCAGCAGAATAGATAAAGTTTGTGTGGGCCTGTGATTCTTAGCATCCTTTCTGGTAGCTCTTTCCTGGTTATTTGATAAGTCCTAGGGAAAGATTCTTAAGGCAATTATACTTTTTTCCCAGAAAGAAGCTTTCTTGATCATATAAAGAAATTTCAAAGGGAGTCCCTCCCTGCCCAAGGTGAGGGTAACAAGGCCAAGTTAGAAAGGCTTTGACCTTCAGACAGCTTCTGAGTCCTCTCAGTCTGTCAAAGGCCAGTCTTTGGGGCCTTCCTTCCTTCCTTCTTTCCTTCCTTCCTTCCTTCCTTCCTTCCTTCCTTCCTTCCTTCCTTCGTCCCTCCCTCCCTCCCTCCTTTCTTCTTTTCTTTGTTTCTTTTAGACAGAGTCTCACTTTGTCACCCTTGGTAGAGTGCGATAGCATTAGAGCTCACAGCAACCTGAAACTCTTGGGCTCAAGGGATTCTTTTGCCTCAGCTGCCCAAGTACCTGGGACTACAGGCACCCTCCATGATACCCTGCTATTTTTAGAGACAGGGTCTCACTCTTGCTCAGGCTGATCTTGAACCTGTGAGCTCAGCCTCCCGGAGTGCTAGGATGGGGTATTACTTTCTACTTCATAGCCTCCAACAACTTCATGCCATTTACCTTTTATTGCAACCCTCCCACTTAACTCACACTGTGGGAGAACCTTCCTTAGGTCAGACACAATGCCAAGTCCTGGGGACACAAAGCAGATTTCTTTAAGATGTTCACAATATTTTGAGAAAGATGTTCATGAAATAGGTTCTCTGGATCTGTAGTTAACAAGGGGGAAAACTCAGTGCGTTATCCTCAGGTGGTCAGAAAAGGAAGTCCTAAAGTAGGGTAGGGAAAACATACAGTTCACACAAATTCTTTATTCATCTACTTTTAGGGTACAGGAGTGAAATCAAAGTATGAAAGAGAAAGAAGGGCTAGGTGCAATGGCTCACGCATGTAATCCCAGCACTCTGGGAGGCCAAGACCAGTGGATTGCTTGAGCTCTGGTGTTTGGGACCAGCTTGAGCAACAGCCAAGAATCTGTTTTTACTAAAAGGAGAAACTAGCCGGGTGTTGTGGCAGGTGCCTGTAGTACCAGCTGCTTGGGAGGCGAAATGAAGAGGCTCGCTTGAGCCCAGGTTGTTGTGAAATAATGACCCCAGGGCAGTCTAGCCTGGAGCAACAGAGTGAGACTGACTTTTTTAAACAAAGGAAAAAAAAGAAGGATATGAACACAGTAGAACAGGCCATTTTTATCCTCCATATCCTCCAGATTAAACAGAACTAGAATGGTTTACTGAGTGCCCGATCCCCTTTCTTCAGAAAGGATTGCATCCAACATTCCAGACGTGTGGATATCAGCGAATGACACATTAGAATTTGCATTGTAGCATTTGATTTAAAAGAGAGCATTTACTTTGAATTGCCTCTTTATGAAAAAAAAAAAAGAAAGAAACACGTGTTTATTCTAAATGGAGAGAATGTACTGCAACATGTCCCCATTTCTTATTATCTATTCCCTGGAACAAAAGGTCACTGATTTGTAAGTTATTTGTTTCATTGATTAAAGATTACCAGGATACATGGCTCTCTTTAAGGTAATGTTTATCTTCAAGAAAACTTTTTTTCTTATTAAATCTAATTTCATAAATGTGATGATTTTAAAAATTCCCCTGCAGCTAAGTGGTAACTGAAACCTACATGTTATTAACTTGTCATTGCACCTCCGTTTGTGAGAATAAATTCGAAGGTGCAAGAACACTTATTTTCAGCACTTGGAATGTGTCAAATGTGTGATCTCTAGACTTTGTGAAGTTCACCTCCACCTCCCCCCTCATTCTACCTAGATTTGTGGTGAGGGTAGGTGTCACGTTTTCTGTGATGGAAGCTTTGTCCGCAGACAGAAAATCACACCAGCAAGGTGTGTCGCAAGGATTCTATTATGTTTCTATAACAACTACTTCTGCAGGCAAGAGGTCTTAAGCTACTTCATCCCAGAACCAAGTTCTGAAGCTATGTTGAGGATACCTTTGTTTTCAGAAGGCCCTGGTACTCACTAGGAAGTAATCATTAATTTGAGATAAACTGAGGGGTCTTGATCCTGAGTGAAACTGAGAAATAGATGAACTTTTTCTTTATCTTCTAATTTCCCTTTGCTGTACGTACTCAATATCTGAATAAGCAAAGGGAACGCAAAGGTTTTTGAAGTGGTTCAACAAACCTTGATATTTAAAACTTAAGTTAATGTTTAATTGCTTTAAGAATGAGAAAATGGCAAGGAACCAATGAGGCTGACATGAAAAAAATGTGCTACATCTTATTGCTTACAAGAGGGAGCAAATGTTTTTCCAACCATTCCTTCAAAGCCATTTTACTAATCTAACTTTCAGCTAAAGCCATATTGAAGATTTTTTTTTTAAATGTATTTTTGAGACAGTCTCACTTTGTGTGAGTAGAGTTCTGTGGTGTTACAGCTCACAGCAACCTCAAACTCTTGGGCCCAAGCTATCTTCTTGCCTCAGCCTCCCGAGTAGCTGGGACTACAGGCAACCACCACAACCGCCCAGCTAGTTTTTCTACTGTTAGTAGAGACAGGTCTCACTCTTGCTCAGGCTGGCCTTGAACTCCTGAGCTCAAGCAATCACTGCTTCAGCTTCTCAAAGTGCTAGGATTATAGAAATAAACCACCGTGGCTGGCTGGAGACTTTTTTTTTTTTTTTTTTTTGTAAGACAGAGTCTTATTTTGTTGCCCTCAGTAGAGTGTCATGGTGTCATAGCTCACAGCAACCTCAAACTCCTGGGCTCAAGTGATTCTCTTGCCTTAGCTACCCACCACAACATCCGACTATTTTTAGAGATGGGGACTCGCTATTGCTCAGGCTGGTCTCCAAACCATGAACTCAAGCAATCCACCTGCCTCCGCCTCCCAGAGTGCTAGGATTATAGGCGTGAGCCACTGTGCCTGGCCCTAAAGATTTTTTTATATGATAAAAGATATGGACCATCTCCCCAAATGAAGGCATAATATAATTTGTAAATATTTCCATGGATTTATATCTCTATTCTTCAACCTGACTACCCTAGGGTCCAAGCCCATTCCTCTACTTTCTTTAGATTCAGACTTACCCTCCTATGGGTTCCTGTCTCCTCTGTGCTAGGCTGGCTTCTGAATGCCTTGCTTCAATGCTTCAATGCTGGCACTCTCAGCAGACAGACCCAAGATCCTTTTTATTTTAGGGGTTTGTTTGTCATTAAACATTACCAGAAGGAATCCAAAAATAACAACAGAGGTCAGAGGTGGCCCATACCTGTAATCCTAGCACTCTGGGAAGCCAAGGCAAGTAGATAGCCTGAGCTCAAGAATTCAAGACCTGTCTGAGCAAGACCCTGTCTCTACTAAAAAAAAGAAAATTTAAAAAAATAAAATAAAATAAAAAACTACCCAGGCATTGTGGCAAGTGCCTGTAGTCCCAGCTATTCAGGAGGCTAAGGCAAGAAGATTGCTACAGCCCAAGAGTTTGAGGTTTCTCTGAGTTATGATGATACCAAGGTACTCTACCCAGGGTGACAGAGACTCTAAAAAAATAATAATAATAAATTAAATTAAATAACCGTAGAACAATTACATAGCTTAACTCTTAAAAGGTCCTCACTCTTTCTCTAAGAGGGTTGGAGGAAGAGGTCTTTAGATGGCTGCTGTCTAATGTTTTCTTTCACTATGGATCAATTCTGATTGTTATTTTTTATTTGAGACAGAGTATCTGTCACCTGGGCTAGTGTGATGACCCCAGCAACCTCAAACTCCTGGCATCAAGTGATCCTCCCGCCTCAGCCTCCCGAGTACCTGGGACTACACACACCCACCACAACACCTGACTAAATTTTCTGTTTTTAGTAGCGACGGGTGGGTGGGTGGGGTCTTACTCTTGCTCAAACTGGTCTTAATCTCCCCTTTTTCCATTTTAGGAAGAGCTCAGTGTTTTGAAAGTTATCCTGGGTGTAGATTTATCTCAGATAAGTAATTTGCACTTCAATCTCCTGTTCATTAAGTAGCTCTGTTTCATGGCTTGGTTCCCACTCAAATACATGCATTTTCTCACTTTGATGGCTGCACAAAGATCCACAGTCTTTTCCCTTAAGAAGTGGATGTGTCATGAATTTCTTGCAAAATATAGCCAATAATTTTTAAGAACCTCATAAGGAGAGTGCAGATTGAATTATCTTGAAGGAAGTGTTGATGCATTTAAAAGACACTTACTACTAATCTACTAAAGGTAAAAGACTTGAGACTGGGAATGCAAACATGATTGTAAAAGAAACAAAACTGCCCTTTAGGAACCCATAACCTGGATTTTCACTGCTTTCCTATCTTTGCTATCTTCTCCTCTCACTTAAAAATTTCATTGTCTTGCAGTCTGAAATTTCTTCAGATTTATAGGATCATTTTGAGTTTTAAGACGGGACTCACCACTCTGAATTTGACACCTTTTCCCCCTCACTTTTTGGACTCTTTTCCCCTATAACTCCCTCATCTAAGGCTACCAGCTTTAGCAAGGAAAAACACAGCCCACCTAGTTCAATTTGAGTTTTAGATAAGCAGCGGATAGTTTTTGAGTATAGGTATATCCACAATGTCCCATGAAACACATTTATATTAAAAAAATAAAAAAATAAAAAAGAATCATTGTTTATTTGAATGCACTGAGAATCCTGTTTTTTATCTTATGACCTTATTCCCACCTCAACCCCTCTCCATTAAATACATTAGCCCCTAAGTTTAGTGATGTCCATAGATTTAAAGAGTGTCACGTTTATTTGATAATCCTAGTCCAGAGGGGAAATACTAAAGCCTCCATAGGAAATCACTCCCTGCCAGGAGCACTGACTTGCCTTCTTCTGACAGTGACCCTGATAGTTGAATGGGACACGTCAGCCATAGCTCCCCCAACACACTCGTCATGTCTGTGGGATGTTTCTTTCCCCTTTTCTCACTGATTTGAATTTGTGATTTTGTCTTTCACTGAAGCAAATCTTGCAGTTCTAGTTCATTGCCTGTTCTGGATCTAGGTTTGTCCTTTCTGTGTGTGAGGAAGCCGAAGATCATGTTGGTAATTAGCAGGCACAGACTGTTCAGACTCTCTGGCAATAGCGCAAGAAAGATTACTCTGTGAATCACTTGAAGCATAAATTTCAATCATCTCTTCTAGAAAGCGAAGAAAACCAAAGGAAGAATGATGGATTCATCAGACACATCATTTCTATTGAGAACATAGAAAGCGAAGCCTGAGAAATGGATTCCCAGACAGCTCCCCCTGACAGTTCTCATGGGTAAGGAGGTGAACAGCACATGAATAACTTAGTCAATGTGACACTCTCATAGGTATACTGTCACGACAACTAATGTCATTTTTATTCTAAATGCAACTGTAATTAAAATATTTTATCATTAATATCCCAAATCAGCAATTTCTAAAATAGCTTAACATGCAGCTGCTTTAAACTATGCTTGCAGATGAACAAAACGTCAGCGCCTACTTTTCAAGAAAGCTCTCTACAAGGACACCATTCATTCTTGTTTATAACTTGTATACGTATAATTACCCCCCACTGTAGCAAACTGGTTTTCTATAACATTCTAAAGAGCAGTTAGCCCTGGAGAAAGTCGTGATATTTCGATCAAGGATGGGTGTCTCTGAGACAGGGAATAGAAATTCCAAATTCAATGAAACCCACCTCCTGTGTCCATAAAGAATCACTTACAAGCTGAGTGTGATGGCTCCAACCTATAATCTCAGTTACCTGGGAGGCTGAGGCAGGAGAAGGCTTGAGCCTAGGATGATTTTTTTCTTTGTACAAAAGTGGTCTTGCTTTGTTTTTCAGGCTGGTTTTGAACTCCTGGCCTCAAGTGATCCTCCTGCCTTGGCCTCTCCAAAGTGCTAGGATTATAGGTATGTACCACTGTGCTTTGCTGATCCCAGGAATTCAAGACCAGCCTGGGCAACACAGTGAGATGTCATTTCACTATAAAAAGACAACAACAGCAACAAAGAAATCATGTATAGACCTAGCACATGAATGCACAGGGAAATGAGGTATACACCAGATGAACAAGAGCAGAATCTAAAATAGGAGCACTGGGCGGCCCCGGTGGCTCAATGGGTAGGGCGCCAGGTCCATATACTGAGGGTGGCGGGTTCGAACCCAGCCCCGGCCAAACTGCAACAAAAAAATAGCCAGGCATTATAGCAGGCACCTGTAGTCCCAGCTACTTGGGAGGCTGAGGCAAGAGAATTGCGTAAGCCCAAGAGTTTGAGGTTGCTATGAGCTGTAACGCCACTGCACTCTATCGAGGATGACAAAGTGAGTGAGACTCTGTCTCTAAAAAAGAAAGAAAATAATAAATAAAAAAATAAAATAGGAGCACTGTTTGTGCAATGTATATGTGCCCCATTTTGGGATACTCCCCTATGAGGTACTTCAAATCCTATGGTTTTGAAATCTCCATGTGACTCCATGGGGTTAGGAGAGTACAGAGAACTTGCAAAACAGCTGATGAGGCTGTTTAGGCCCATGTGTAAATCAGAGTGTAGACATGTTTGGGAAACTCCAAGGGAGAGTTTGAAGGCTTTAGACTTAAGGCCTCAATGACCTGGAAACTTTGGTTAAGAAATGCTCCCACCCCACCACCCTTAACATCACAATTGTTGTTGTCCAAGTGCAGATCTGTCCTGCTGTGATTGTATCTGCTGATTCTGATGATCTCATCCCTTTGTTAATTAAATTTTTAGTTTATTTTAATCTCTCTTTAATCACTCACTTTTAGCAGTGGGAAGAGGAAGTAGCCCTGCAGAGAACAGTGGCCATGCCAGAGGACCTGTAGCCTTCCTTCCTGTTCTTCACATTGTATCTTCTTGCCAGGACGGGTGGCAAAGACCCAGGTTAAAAATATTCACCCAGATAAATTAGGAAGACCACAGACTGAATTAGTCTTCTGGGGAGAAATGCAAATAGCCTTAGAAAAGAGAACCATAGGGGCTGCTCATAGCATACCAGAGGCAAGATCTCCAGCAATTACCCTTGTCCCTACTATAATCCTTCCACCCCGGGTCCCTCTCTTGTCATTTGATTTCCTCTTCAAATCTTCTCTTCAGGCTGGACATGGTGACCCATGCCTGTGATCCCTGCACTTTGGAAAGTCTAGGTGAGAGGATTGCTTGAGGCCAGTAGTTCAAGAGCAACCGGGGCAACATAGCAAGATCTCATCTCTATAAATAGTTTAAAAATTACCTAGGCATGGTGGCATGCAGCTATACTCCCAACTACTTGAGAAGCTGAGGCAGGAGGATTGTGTTAGTCCATGAATTTGAGGTCACAGTGAGCTATGATTGCACCACTGCACTCCAGCCTGGGCAGCAGAACAATACCATGTCTCAAAAAAAAAAAAAATAAAATAAAAAATAAAATAAAATACGTCTTCATATTCTTTTCTTATTTCTCCTTGAATGTACATAGAGATGAGTACAAGTTGTGTTTTAAATTGCTTTTCCTCTGTTGTTTATCATGTTGGGATATAACACTAGCTCCCTAGTTGATCTCTTCAGGAAAAGAACAGACTCTAGCAGGAGTTTCTTAGGTATGATAACCTACTAATCACCCCATCTTGCTCTTTTGTCCTCATAGTATCAATGTAGGACATGTCCCTCTGGACATCTACTCATAGCTGAATGGCAAATTCAAAAGATGCTAACTCTCTGTTCATTCTGTCTAGACCAACCGATGAAGGATATCAACTCTCTTAAATTTGTAAAAGTATGTTCCCTAATCTGTCATTTATCTCTTTATTTTGTTCATTCTAGTTTTTGTTTTGTTTTTTTTTTTTTTGGTGGCCAAAAATTTTATAGTTTTTACAGTCAAATCTACGCTCCTTTTAGTACGTTTCTCCACATCAGTTTTTTGTACTTCCTGATTTAAAAATAATGTGTTATGACTATACATGCAAAAATAAATAAGAAACTAAGAATAAAATCAGCTTTAAATTACTATAATGGTAACAAACTCAAGAACTTGTTTGTCTGATCTCTACCATGTGCCAGGTACCCACTGTCCACACTTGATGAACTCTAATGATGCTCTCGATTTGCTTCCCTTTCCTTTCCTCAAATAGCAAACAGTTGTAAAGAAGTTAAGTTGAGTAGGTGAGCTTGAGGTTAAGGGCAAGGCCGTGGGGTCAAGGGGAGGTATAGTCCTCCAAAAGGGATATCAGAGCCCAAGTGGTGTGAGTAGGACATGTACCTGCCTTCACTTAATACTTGTAATCATTAGCTCAAGGCCCTGGATAG
This sequence comes from Loris lydekkerianus, assembly GCA_963574355.1. NCBI lineage: Eukaryota > Metazoa > Chordata > Mammalia > Primates > Lorisidae > Loris > Loris lydekkerianus. The sequence continues at coordinate 3,082 of CAUYPK010099865.1, read as the reverse complement.
TCTCATCAGGAAGTTAATTATTTAAAAAGAAGTCTTAATTATTTAGGATTCTATTAGTCACAGGGGATAACAAAAGTAGCTTAAACAAACAAATTAAAAAAGTTCTGTGACCCGGAAGTGGACAATAAATAAATAAAGAAAAGAAAAGAAAAGAAAAAAAGAACTTACTGGAAGACTCCTAGAGTCTCTCAAAATCTAAGGAGAAAGTGAATAAACAAATCACAAGAAGGGCCAGAATAGGAGGGAAACCTCTGAAGCAACTCTAGGCAGGAGTTTAAATGTCCCCGAGGTGTTCTCTCTACCTTTCTCTTCCTCCTTATTCATTCTCTCCCTCCCTCTCTCCAGCCTCTCTCTCTCTCTGTCTTTCTGTATTTTTCACATAGCAGGAAAAAATGGCTACCAACGGTTTTATGATTTTACCTGCAGAACACACAATGATGGGAGGACAAAACTGATTTCCAGTGTTTCCAGGTCCAAGCATCCCAGTGAATGGACTCACTGGCCTCGCCTAGGAATCCATCCTGACTGCTTCCTGCAATCAGGGAGGAAGGTGAGAGGAGACAAAATGAGGGAGTAATTGAGGGATTTCCCAAAGGGGAGGTGCTATGTAGATGAGCCATAATTATCTATGACAGTGACCTTCCCTATTTATGGCCATCTCTGAGACAGGTGTTTGGGAGTGTAGGTGATCAGTCCTACTTTAGACTTATTCTGACTTAACATTGGGCCCTGCAGATGACTGTCCCCCCAGCCTGACTGCTGATCTCAGGAGGATGACATTTATAAGGCAGAATTTGTCAGCCAGTATGTTGCTTTCTGTATTCCACACTGTTTTATAACACCACTTTTTTAGCAGGTGTCTACAAAAAGCCCACACATAAGTTGTAATCTAAGGATTATAGAAACAGGAAACAGGGTTTTGGTTTGCTAAGGAGTGCTATGAAACAATGAAAAGCCTAGTAGTCAATTGCTTCAAGGTTTTACTTGCTTTAAGATTTTACTTTATAGGGGGGCACCCGCCATGTGCACCAGGGCTGGTGGTTTAGAACCGGCCCAGGCCTGCTAAACAAAAAAAACAAAACGAACAAACAAAAAAAAAACATCCGGGCATAGTGGCAGGCACCAGTAGTCCCAGCTACTTGGGAGGCTGAGGCAAGAGGATTCCTTCAGTCTAAGAGTTTGAGGTTGCTGTGAGCTATGATACCATAGCACTATACCTGGTGATAGCTTGAGACTCTGTCAAAAAAAAAAAAAAAAAAAAAATTGTATCTTTTATTAAATTTATGGTCCACTTTTCTAGGTTCTTTAATAAATTGCCTATTCTTATGTTTTTGCCTATTTATTCTCTTGCTTAGTTGTAGGAGTTCTTTGTATGAAGATGTTTATTTATTCATCACATCTGAATTTTAATTTACTACATATTTAAAATCAATTTCTTGGCCTGGCAAAGTGGCTCAGGCCTGTAATCCTAGCACTCTGGGAGGCTGAGTCCGGTGGGTTGCTTGAGCTCAGGAGTTAGAGACCAGTCTGAACTAGTGTGAGATCCAGTCCCTAAAAACAGCCAGAGGTTGTGGCTTCCACCTGTAGTCCCAGCTACTAAAGAGGATGAAGTAAGAGGATCTCTTGAGCCCAAGAGTTGGAGGTTGCTATGAGCTATGACACCATGGAACTCTACCCCAGGGTGACTGAGTGAGACTCTGACTCAAAATAATAATAATAAAATAAAATAAATTCCTTGTCTCTCACATGTGTCACCAAAGTCTTTTTCTTTTTTTGTCCAGCATTTTTATCTTGGTCTTACTTATGCTGTTTCTTATTGTACAAAAACATCTAGTTTTGTTTTGTTAGACATTTAAATTTTTTCCCTTATGAATTCTTGTCTTCCCAAATTAATTAAGAAAAGTTTTTCCAACCATCCTCAGTGCTATAGATTGAATGTTTGTGTTTCTCCAAAATTCATACTTTGAGACCTTAATCACAAATGTGATGGTTTTAGGAGGTGGGGCCTCTGCGAGGTGATTAGGTCATATGAGTGGCACTCCCATGAATGGAATTACTAGCTCTTATAAAATAGACTCTGGAAAGCTGCCTTGGCCTTTCCATCATGTGAGATTACAGCAAGAAGATGGTCCTCCATGAACCAGGAAAGCAGGTGCTCACAGACACCCCATCTGCTGGCACCTTGATCTTGAGACTCAGCTTCTAGAACTGTAAGAAATAGACCTTGAGAATAGATGCTAGCTGTTGATAAGCCATGCTGGTCATGGCATTCTGATGCACCACCACAAACGAGGCAGCTACACTTGTGGATACACACATTTCCTGATTTTTCTTCTATCGGTTTTAATTTTAGTAAAGCAATCCACCTGGAATTTATTTTACATGTGATGCAGCAATCTAACTTTCTTTCATTTGGAAAGTCAGTACTCAGGACTGTTAAAAAAAAAAAAAAAAGACACCCACCACTCTGCACAAGCCCCTCAGAGGAGTACTCTCTTGATGTTTTACCTTAAGCTTTTCTCTATGCAGATGGAATCATTTGATACCTGTGTAAGCGTTTGTACATACCCACACATAAATAAACACTATATGTGTAGAATATCTGCTTTTATTTTATTTTTCTTCAGTTTGCTTTCTTTAATAAAATGCTAGAAAGGAACTCTAAATCTGTTGGTATAGCTTTACCTTATTTCTTTTCCTATTTTAGTTGTCAAAGTAACTTGAAATATTATTTATTTATTTATTTTTTACTTATTTGAGATAGAATCTCTCCTTCACCCAGGCTAGAGTACCATGGCCTAGACCTAGCTCACAGCAACTTCAAACTCCTGGAGTCAAGCGATCTTCCTGCCTCAGCCTCCCAAGAAGTTGGGACTTACAGGCACCCACCACCATGTCCAGCTAATTTTTCTGTTTTGTTTTTTTTTAATTAATTAATTAATTTTTATTGTTAAATCATAGCTGTATACATTAGTGCAATCAAGGGGTACAATGTGCTGGTTTCATATACAATCTGAAATATTCTCATCAAACTGTTCAACGTAGCCTTCATGGCATTTTCCTTTTTTTTTTTTTCATTTCT
>CAUYPK010099863.1:0-15138 GCA_963574355.1 Loris lydekkerianus | reverse complement strand
GTTTTATTTATTTTTCAATTTTTTTAAATTTTTTTAAAAAAAGTTTTATGTATGTGTATTTTTATGTGGGGAAATCATTTAATCAAAAAAAAAAAAAAAAAAAAAAATGACCTAAGTTTTTAACAGATCTTGCAAGTAACTATCCTATTTATTATTGCTTAGAGAATATGAACTTATCCTATATTCTTGACAAGTATCTAACCATGTAAGTTAGACATATGAAAACATGTCTGTTCTACAGTACACGCCGTCTAATAGGAGGACCATGTAAAAGGAGGACCATGTAACCCCAGCTTGATACTTGCTCACCATTTGGAAAAAGGATCAAAACTGTTTTAAAAAGTACCTGAAAAACATGAGCATCTTTGATCATTAAAAAATTTAAAAAAAGAAAAAACAATGTTCACATTAATGATAAATCTGTACTATGGTTCTACCCTGCAAAATAATAATGGTGTGTAAAGAAGGCTCTCACTATTAACACTTGAATTCCCTATTTTGGCTCCGAATATCTGCATTCAAAATCCAGTAATTGAATTTCCCACGTAAAACTGAATGCACCCTCTTAGGAAAAATCTTCTGGAATTGTTATTTAATGTAACGCTTTATGGCCTTTTGATAAGAAAAGCTTATACAGAATACTTCCTCTCTCTTTAATAGATTATACTTAGGGAACCTGAAAACACCTTGAGAGAAGTAGGCAAATTGGAATTTGTAGAATATGTAAATGCAATGTGGAGTTTTTCTTGGCAATTTTACCAATGCACATATTTCTCTTTTACATTGGAAAAGAAGTTCTAAATAGAAGAAAATGGCATTGTGTATAAAGTATAAAGGATTCTATTATGTTCAGTATTATCAAAAAGGAATGGAATATTTGACTAGTTTAACACATTTAGCAAATCACATCTTTGAATATTAAATATTCAGACAAATCATTCTTTAGAAATCTTCTCTCAAGAGCCATTTTTTTCCATAATTAAGATTTATGATTTTAAAATTTTCTGAAACTACCATAAATTCTCACTTATATGAATTTTTCTTTGCTTATTTTATGTATTATTCAATAGTCATAAAATAACTATACACATTTATTTAGAATATTATAATGAAATTAGTCAAGTTGTTTTTTTTCCTCAACAGCTATAGAAAAAAAATGACATTAAAAAATACGTTCGGGTGATTAAATTAACATTACCGTACACACTTCTCGGGTGACTGATCATTGTAGAAATGGATACTTAGAACAATCTCAACACTATATCAAACTTTAAATAAGAAGTTGTTCATCTAAAAGCTATCCAGTATTATCTATATCAGAACTATATTTTAAGTTCAATATATATAATGTTAAGTAGCAGTGGATTAAAAATCTAATATTTAATTTCTAATCTAATATTTAATTTAATTTTTAATAAATTTAAGCCCCCAAAGTACTTTTTGTTGATGCAAATGATAAATTTTAATCACTTAATGAATGTTAAGACATAAGTTCTAAAGTACTCAGGAATTTTTATAAGTCAATGAACTTTAATGTATTCTAACAGTTGCAGGTAATCTAAGAATGACTAAATGCAAAAACTTAAGTTAAAAGGGCAAAAGAGGGTAAAATTATTCATGGTGACTTGAACTTGTGATGTTACATGGAATACAATGGTTGAATCAGGGAGATCAGGCTGTCAGGTAGTGAAAATACTACAAATCCGAAGATAAGCTAGGTCTACCTATAAGGCCCTCTTTTAGAATACATTAAAATAAAGGACTATTTTTTACATTAGTAAGGCTTAAAACATTTCTGCTATAGATTATTAAAATAATTTAATCATTGTGTTGGAGGCTTATTGGCTCTTAAATATATTTTGCAATATTTCAATTGTGCCTCAAACTTGTTTTGATTTTTGAAATTTCATAATTACCACAATACAGTTTCTTCTAGAAATAATCACTCATCAGCCACATTTTTAATAAGAAACATGAGATTTGAAAAGAATACACAAAATGAACACCATGTGGAAGACAATGGAAATTAACCATTTATCACCAGAAGAGAACGCTGAGGGCCTTATAGGTAGACCTAGCTTATCTTCGGATTTGTAGTATTTTCACTACCTGACAGCCTGATCTCCCTGATTCAACCATTGTATTCCATGTAACATCAGAAGTTCAAGTCACCATGAATAATTTTACCCTCTTTTGCCCTTCTAACTTAAGTTTTTGCATTTAGTCATTCTTAGATTACCTGCAACTGTTAAGCGTCTGATAAATAAATTCAAGAACTTTTTAGCAGCCATCATTATCACTGTCTTAGTACATCATGATGGGAGAACATTTGAACATGATCTTAATTTTGAGATAAAGACTTTACAAAGACAGAAATCCGAGCAATAGTTTGGAGTTTGATTTGTAGTCCCTCAAATAATTTTATCGACATGGTAATTTGATTTTAGGTTAGAAACAGCAGAGAGTTAGAAAATAATGAGTGTGTCATTGGAAGAGTGTGATCTAAGCCTTAATTGTTTGGTTACTTGGTCTGTCTCCCTGTTAAAATTTTAAGAAAGGCCCTCTATAATTTTCTATTTTACTATTTTTTTTTCTCAATAAATCTCCTCTACCCTCATCCTATCTGTATACGAAAGACCAGTCTAAAATATGCCTCTCACTTTTCACTATACATTACAATCACCTGAAAAGCTTTGAAATCTCAAAATCCATGTTGCCCCTCAACTAAATCCAAAGCTTAGACACAGGCATTTACATGTTTTAAAGTTCTTCAGGTGATTCCAATGTGTGTCCAGGCTTAAGAATCACTTTTCTGTAAGTTATGGCTGAGGCTTTGAATTATCTTAATGGCAAAATGAAGACTTTACCTTAAGAGGCACTTTTTCACTCCAGGCAAACATACATCCTAGTATACAAATATTCTTGCTATATAATTATGACTTGAAGGGAGTTATTTCTAAAGAACTACTCTGGCAGACACACGATTTACTCACAGAACATTTCATCCTTGTTTCAACTGATAGTTACAATCACCAACTACTGCAGCGGAGATGAATATCCACTCTAGCTAGGAACTTTAAATTCTATGTACTTATAAAAAGTACTTGGGGACTTCTAAAATATAAATTTTCCAAGAGTGACCTCTAATCGGGTTGAAAATATTCAGAATTTCACCCAATACTATTAAGGACACAGCATAAAAAATAAATCATTTCTTGTTCTTCCCTCCCCTCTCCCCCTCTTCTCTTCATCTTTTCCTTCCTCCTCATCTTCTTTTTCCTCTTAGTCTTCTTGTTTAATATTGATACTTTTACTTGATTTCAGTTATGGCTGCCTTTTAAAATGATTAAAATAAAACCCTTGAATTTTAGTGTCATATAATTTATTCAAATTATGTGGTGAATATTTGATTGAATATAGACACTTTTCAATTTAATTATGACACTTTAATAGAAAATGGGTTAACCTTTATGTTCTTCTCTCATAATGAAAGAATAAAGTGAATATAGAACTGATAGAAGGGACTAATATACCCTTATAGTATGAATAATTTATTTTCTTATCATAGATAAGTTCTTCTAGTTCTCTAAATTATGTTCCACATAATGTCAATATTTTACTCCAATTTAAATTCTCTGTCTTCAGAAGAATTATCATATCATTCATCATAATTTCTACACATCCGATCCTGATGTTATTGGTCTGGGTGTGCCATGTATCCATAGGCTATGAAGTTTTCTCAGGTGATTCAAATGCATAGACCAGATTACAACCATTGTCTTCATCATTGACTAGAGACTACAGCCTGAGGAAACTTGCTTCAATAATCCAGCATGGATAAATATATAGGTTTCTAATGCTTTTCAACAGATAGATATCAACAATTACATACAGTTCAGTTGATCTTTGCCATTGTCAAATGTCTGCAAGCCAATTCTATGTCTTTACATTTTTTCACTTACCCAGATATTCCCATCTTGGTGATAGGGTTTCCAATTTCTTCCAGTGTCACTGTAGAGCATCCGGTATTGAGTCACCCAATCTGAGCTGCTGTATCTTCCTTGAGTTGCAATGGCACTGATCTGCTTCCGATTGCCAAAGTCAACCTGAAGCCATTGATAATGATCACTATCTGATGGAGACCATCCCCCAGCTCCTGAAGAAGGCAGAGGCAAGAGGGATAAAGGGATATTTAAATTTGAGCTTGTACAATTGACAATGGATGATTCTACAACTCTTAATTGGCTTTGGCAGTGCTATATTTCACAGATGTCTTATGAAATGTCCTTTGTAGATGCCACTGGGACTTCAACTAATATTCTTCCAGCTGGGTAACATTGATTCTTTAACCTCTTTATGGTGTAATTATGTGCTAATTTTCTCCTGAGCAAATGTCTTCCTAATTTCTCAATTAGATCTTATTAGTACATGTCAAGGTCTAACTGGCCGAAAGTTGATCAATTTACCATGAACTCTTCAGCTAAAATCACAAGGAAAAAATATGTAACTATCTAATTTATTTTTCTTCATATAAACTATTTTATTTTAGTAAATTATAAATTAAACCAAAACTAATTATACATAACTTCAAAATGTATTTTGCCATTAGAAGTGCAGAATTTGAAGAATATTAGTACTTCTTAAGATGAGGATTAATCACACATTCAAGCCTTCTACTCATGAAAACTAAGATATATAAGAGATTAAGCAATATGTTGTTGATTATCAGTATACATTAATATGTAATGTCTCTTAATAACCATATTCCTAGGAAAATAAATGAGTTACTAAACAAAGGTAAACCCCTTTTTGTAAAATAAAATAATTGATTGGAAAATAGTAAGAATGTGAAAATGTACAAACAATTGAAGACACCAATGAGAACAAAAAGACTCAATTTACAGTGATATTTAGAATCACTACAATTGCACACAAAGTCAGTTACAGAAAATATGGCATAACACTTAGTGTTAAGCACTATATTTTGGGGGGCATGAGTTCAGCTACTAAAGAGAGTGAATGATGGAAAAAATTCAATAAATTATCCAATGTACAGTACACCAAAATATGTGCACCACTTTTAGATAAGGAATATAAAATATAATGAAATAATTTATTCTCTGAGGACTATAAGAATAAAAGTCACTTTTTAATCATCACAAAAATATTCAACTATATTTACATGGTTTATTTTTGCTTAAAAGTATAATGGAATAGCTCTTTAAATAATTTCAAACCTAAATATATACATATATATATATATAACTGTGTTATATAATATATAATAACTAACTGTTTTAGGGACTGGACAATAGGCATGGCTGAATCTTTGATTTGAATAAAATCAAAGATTTTAATAAAACCTTTGAATAAAAGATTTGATTTGAATAAAAGATAAAATCTTTGAATAAAAGATTTGATTTGAATAAAAGATAAATAAGTTGAACCCTGTCAAATTCCTGGCCATCTGCTGTTTCACTTTCAAAACCATGGCATGCAGAAGAAAATTCCAAACATAGCATGGCATAATCACTGAGATGGAGACAGGTCAGAATTCAAAGCTACAGAGAAAAGTGGAATTTGTAGGACTTTGTCCCAGAGAGAAGGTAATGGTATAGAGAAAGAACTCTGGAAATCCACATGGGGATTACCAATGAGTCTCCAGGTCCTAGACTTGGAGCAATAATATGCTGTATATTTATAGATTTTCTGTTCTAAACTGTGAAAACATTTTATAGTCAACTATACATAAAGTTCTGTCTGTTACCCAGAACAACAGGGTGATTTGGTGAACTAAGTCAACAAGGCTTTACTACAATAAAGGAAGAAGTAGAAACATATTCAGTTGATTCAGTTGATTGGAAATTTCAAAATTTTTTTTAAAGTATTTTTCTAATGAGTATTCCAGAATAATTTTCTTATGTTACCCCTTTTGTTTGCATTATAATTTTTCAACAAGCAGGCAATCAACATACGGTTACTTAATCCAATTTATTTCACTACTTTTAACACAATAGAACAAAGTATTGTCAACTTTAAGAAAAGCAAAAATCTAAAATCGGGGGAAATATAAGTAAAAGTCTGTTCCTTAGCAGAAGTATATGTGCAGAGAACACTGCAGTGATTAACCTCAAAGGAGGGCAAAAGTCAGGATTTCCTGAGGAACATGGTAAAGCGATCGATGAAAGGTTTCCTGTCTCTCTTTGATTTATCAAGCAATGCAATTTGGGGAAGTTGATTACTTTGTTTACTTGGCTTGTGAAATGTGTAACCTCTATTGATCCAAAGATTAAGAAAGATACCTCTTTCATCACAAAAACCTTCTGAAAAATGGTGCACAGGAAGGAAAGATGTGTTGTAGTTGCTCAAAGCCGTTGAGTGGAAGTTGAAGAGGAAATAGAGGAAGTGGGTACACTGAATAGTCATAAACTCTTTAGTGTCTAAGGATAGTTAAGAACTCTTAAAATAATTCTTATCTAGAGATAATAGAGCCAAAAATATCTAGTCAATGACCAAGACATTGTTGGAGTAATTTGAAGATGGATGCTTGCTACATCCATCTCACTATTCCCTAAACAGTCAGTACACTGTTCTTTTACTCTCCTCTTTTCTCTGCTTCCCTCTCCTCCTTCTTTTTCCCTTTCTTATTTGTGCCAGGATCCCACTCTGGGGGCAGGGTCCCTTACGAACTGTGGAACTGGCAGCTATCACTATTGACTAAAGAAAAGTAAAGGTAAAAGTGGTAAGAAATAGAGACAGGACACATGGAATAGAGTTTTCAAAGGTGGGAAACATAGGGGACCACTGCTAGCTTGTGGGGTTCCAGCAAGTGGCCTTGAGTATTTGTTCTACTCAGCTTTTAATGAAGGCTATTATTTCATTTAGCCCAGAGGTAAGCTGAGGAAGGGAACAAAAACGTCAGCAGTTTCTCTGAGTAAGCATGTTATTTCTTACTCTATAATCCTTAATTTTAAAGGTCTGAGCAGCTGTGGGAAATCTGAAACATGAGCCTTGTGTGGGGTCAGCCTCCTGTCTGTGGTCACACACATGGATTCCTTATGGGAGGTTAATCCTCTTTAGTTCTCTGTGAAGCAGATGCCACAACAGTATCAGTCTCCTCTGAAGAATCAGTGGAAAGAGGAATTTTCCTCTGATCTCCAATTCAGAGACGACTTCCTCTGTAATTAGGGTCCAAGCCCTCCTACTCATATTGTAGGGCTATACTGTTCCCTTGATCTCTGTCCTGGCCATAATACAAATCCTTACAATGGGTGTTTGGTTTAACTGTTGACTGGGCAGGGGACAGCCTGGTTACTGTCTCCTCCCCAGCCAGACCTTACACATAGCTTTGTCTATCATTGTTCTTCATAGTGTTAACAGACCCAGCGGGGATGTTTGCAAACTGTATCCCTTACAGGCCAGGCTTCCAGTACAAGTAGGAACTGCTCAGATAAGTAATTAGGCTGCTGGTTTAAAAGTAAGCTAGCTAAACTGTTCCATTCCACATTGTTCAGCTTATTTCTCTGTTTTTCCCTTTTTCTGGGGGTGTTTTCCCTTGCCAAGAATGGGGTCTTTAGTCCCCTTTCTCACTGCAACTTGCTCTCTCACATATACACAGAGCTTTCCCCCGTGTGCAAGCATGTGGTGTGTGTGTTTGCGTGTATGTACTGTAAAGACATACAGTACTTGTCTTCTAGATGCCCATTCCATTTGCATTCCTAGGGTGATATGTTAGAAAACTTGAAGAAATGGGTGAAGCTACCACTCTGAATAGGTAAACTAGAACCCTGAACAAATCACACAGTTACTTTTGCTTTGTAACTTGTAAATCACTAAGTATGAGAGAAGAAGAGAGGTCACAGAGCTTTTCTGACGACAAATGGCTTCTGAATAAACATGACACTCAAGTTCGTTGTTGTACCACCACCAGAGACTATAACCTTAGGTTCCAATTTAGAAGAAAATGTTGAAAAAAAATTTCAATTAAGGATAGAACTACCTTTAATAACTGGCTGAGAAATATGTATCAGATGAAAAGAATAAATTGAAAAGGAGACTCCAGGCAAGATTGCATTATGAGTTCAGATTTTGAGCCTCCTTCTGCTTCAAATATATAGTATTTTTTTTTTGATAAGATAGATAAAAAGGAAATTGAAAAGACACAGCTGGTATCAAAAATAAGATAAGCATCTCCATGCACAAGAAATGCAACTAACAGACAAAGCAATACCCAGGGCTGAAACTGGGGACAGCTAGAAGCAGGTGGGCACTCGGCTCCTATGGGATGTTGGTGACTGTAAATCCCCTGTATCAGGGACGGGAAGTTTTGGTCATGGCTACAAAGCAGGACTGGTTCAGTGCTAACTCACTCACGGAAAGAATCTGAAAATAAGGCTTACTCACTTGGAGATATAGCTTGTGTGACACTGAGTGCTCAAAGAGGTTACAAAACAGGCACATCCAAACTGAGTGATGACACACAGTGGCTGGGCAGCTAGACCCCTGATTCTCTTGGGGACAGCAATGTCAGTTATGGTTTTAGGAATTATGGGACCCTAAGTAGAGAGAGTCACAAAATGATAGAGCCGGAAGGAAGAAGTTGAGAGAAGAGAAAGAGGGAGAAAGAGAGAGACTGGCTGCTGTCAAGAAGGACATTCAATCAGGATTTCAAATGTCAGGCAAGAAAACAAACGCACAACATCAACGAAGTTATATGTTAAATAAAAATTAACTCCATATATAATCACATTTGAGGGTCAATAGAAATAAATAGGTTTCGCCTTCTAAAAATAAAACGGGTAATGCTGTCCACTAAAAATAGCAGTTATTATCAGATACAACAAGAAGAAATATTTATAAAACATTAATAGACACTAAAAAAATAATAAAGTGTCTTTGGAAATGCAAAATTTAGTCACTCATGAGACAAACTCATTGGAGAGATAGCCACCAATTATATATAATTTAAAAAATAATTAGCTAAAATGTAATATTGAAAGATTCATTCAAAATTCAACATGGAAAATATAAGGATAGGTGAGGTAGCAGGAATTGAATTTACTCTCCCACCTGGACCAACCAAAAGAAAGTATCAGAAATAACAGTTCCCAACATAAGATACCAGGCAGCGAAGGCTGTGATTCTTTTTTAGTTTCTTTCTTTTTTTTTTAGATAGAGTCTCACTTTATCACCCTTGGTAGACTACTGTGGACTCTTAGCTCACAGCAACCTCAAACTCTTGGGTTGAAGTGATCCTCTTGCCTCAGCCTCCCAAGTAGCTGGGACTGCAGGCACCTGGCTATTTTTTGGAGACGACTGGCTCTTGCTCTGGCTCTGGCTAGTCTCCAACCTGTAAACTCAGGCAATCCACCCACCTCAGCCTCCCAAGTGCTGGGATTACAGGTGTGAGCTGCCACGCCCAGTCCAGCTTCCTATCTTGAGAGAGCTTTCATGCTAAGATATAGGAACGAACCCAGGAAGAAATGGTGGAATCCCTGAGTTGAGGTGATGCAGCTCAGAGCTAGAGAGACCCAGGCAGCCTGAGTTAACAGCGAAGGAAAGCACTGATCAGTGGGGTGACTCTAAAGGTCCAGCAGGGGGCCCTCATGAGTCTTCAACAGAGTATTACACACACCTGTGAACAAATGCCCAGTGTCGGAGAAAGGCCTGTTGGAATCCCGGGGCTGGTGGTGTGCTCCACTTAGCAGATGATTCCCACTGCCCCATCCCAGGCTTTCTCCCAAGAGCAACAAAGCACATGAGCAGACATAGTCTTATAACGAGTGTCCACAGAAGCTTTATTGTAATAACACAAAGCTGGAAACAACACAGACATCTAGTAACAGATAGGTAAATACACATTTTTTTTGTGTATATCCATGCAGCGGAATACTGCTCAGCAATGAAAATGGATGAGCGTTTATACCCTCTACAGCACTGAATCCCAAAAATGATTTTATTGAGTGAAACCTGCCAGGGAAAAAAGTGCATTCTGTACGATCACATTTATATAAAATTCTAGGAAATGTAAATATATAGAAACAAGAGCAGATCAGTAAGGATCTGGCCTGAGGATGGGGGACAGTAAGGGTGGGAAAACGGTTACAAAGCAAACAAGGAAAGCTTCCAGGAGCGGAAGTTTGGTGGATATGCTCATTATTTCAATTGTGGTGATGCTTTCCTGGGTGTATACACAGGTATATTAAAAATACCAAGGTGTACAATATATATTTGTATATATCAATGTTTATCAATTATATATCAATAAAGGTATTCACGTGTTTAGGAGTAAACAGGGGGGATAAATTGCAAGTTTCAAAGATAAGGCTAAGAGAATTTACCAACAAAACAAACCAGAGAATATAAATATTAAAAGAAATAATGATATAATATTTTTTCAAAATTAAAAAGAAAAGACTCGCCTCCTTGAATTGAAAAGGAACAGAATTGAATTCTGAACAGAATTGAAAGAATGGGTTACGTGAGCACATTATGTAAAGTGTTTTAGGATGTGCAATTGACGGTTGGTCAAAAAGAATAAGGTTGATGAAATGTGACATTTTAAAAAAAGCGTAAGCATGTAATAGAGAACTGTGTCATTGATAAAGAAAAATAGTAGAGGCCTTCAGACTTGCTAAAAAGAGTGACAATGAGCTCAGATTCTATTTACAGTGGGCTTACCAGTGGCAGGAAGTGACTTATGAGAAGTTGGATAAGCAGGCTTCAATGAAATGTAGACACTTGTGGATTGGAGGAGACTGAGAAGCAAAACATAACCATTAGCCCACATTTGTCAGGAGTTAAAGAAGAAAAACCTGGGGCCAGGCAAGTGACTCATGTCGGTAATCCCAGCACTCTGGGAGGTCGAGGTGAGAGAATCCCTTGAGCTCTGGCTTTGGAGAACGGCCTGAGTAAGAGCCAGACCTCTTCCGTACTCAAAAATAGAAAAATTAACTGAGCATCGGGGCATGTTCCTGCACTCCCTGCTGCTTAGGAGGCTGAAACCAGAGGATATCTCGAACCCAGGGGTTTGAGGTTGCTGTGAGCTAGGCTGACTCCTGGGCACTCTAGCCTGGGGCAACAAAGTGAGACTCCATCAAAAAAGAAGGAAGGAAGGAAGAGGAGGAGGAGGAAGAAAAACTGTCAGGCGCAGTTATTCCTGAAATTTGAGTTAATTAATGCTTATAGAAAATAATGTTAAAACATTAGAACAATTAAAGCCTTATTTAAAGCAAAGCCCAAGAAAGAAAAGGTTATATTATCAGATATACAACTATTTCTCTTCTATTAATACCATCAAAAATATAAAAAAAAAAATACTTTTCACTTAGTAAAGCATCACAAGAATGGAGAAGCATGAATCCTATGTACTCAATTTTGATATGAGGACAATTAATGACAATTAAGGTCACGGTGGGGGTGGGGAAGGGGGAGAGCAGAGAGAGAAAGAAGGAGGGAGGGGTGGGGAAAGGAAGAGCAGAGAGAGGGAAGGAGGGAGGGAGGGGGTGGGGCCTTGGTGTGCGCCACACCTTCTGGGGGCAAGACACGATTGCAAGAGGGACTTTACCTAAGGAATGCAATCAGTGTAATCAGGCTTATTGTACCCTCAATGAATCCCCAACAATTAAAAAACAAAAAACAAAAAAACTTTTTCACATCATTCTGGGAGTAGCAAAACTAACAACTGAGTATGAGGAATTACCTCCTGAGACAAGTTAGGACACAAAAAGAGAGCCATAATTGCTTAAGTTTTTGAGGCATTCAGATTCAGATTATCTCCCAAAGGACTGGCATTATTCATAAAGGGAACTTAGCTTCCTCAAATATTTATCAAAGGAGTTGACAGAAAAGATAGGCAAAAACAAAAAGTAAATTCTAAAAGCAAGGGAATTGGTAAATCTAGGAAACAGATAAGCGAGCTCTTCTTCAAAATTTCACATGTGAGTTGGGAACATTAAGGGGAAAACGCTACATGGGGAGCTGTCAATAGCAGAAGTGGTGTTGGTGGGTTATAAGAAATTTTTTCTTTTTAAAATCAAGTTCTTATTTAATAGAACTTAGGATGGGCGAAGGGAGGGTGATTGGTGGGATTACACCTGCGGTGGATCTTACAAGGATACATGTGAAACTCCGTAAATGTAGAATATAATTGTCTTAACACAATAAAAATAAAATGCCAGAAAGGCTATGTCAACCAGTGTGATGAAAATGTGTCAAACTGTGTATAAAACCAGTGTACAGTGCCCTATGATCGCATTAATGTACATAGCTATGATTTAATAATAAAAATAAATAAATACATTCCAGAAACACCTCAAAATTTAATCATAGGAAAGCATTTGGCAAAATCTTTGACAAATATAAAATGGCAAAATGTGGGCTGGGTGATAAGAGTTTTAGGTAAATTAGAAGATGGTTAATAGCCATGTCCCAAATGTGTTGATTACTGCTGATGTCAGCTTGAAGCGCCCCTATGCGCCACACAGTTTCATGCTGTGTACTGTTACTGTCATTTTTTAGTATCTGTTTTATCAAAGGCATGGAAGACATGCTTATGAAATGTGTCAATTATATAAAGCTGGAAAAGAAACCTAATAGGATAACTAACTGAATTATGATTTAAAAAAAAAATCATGACTGGCTAAAAATATGAATCTATACAGGCACAATTTGTTTTAACATCAATGATAAGCTTGAAGAAATGAATTGTCAACTTCACAATTAAAGGTATAGAATGCTTAGAATACATAGTACATGTATGTTAGTATATATATTACATATATGTATATAACATATACACAAAAAATATAGATAGAAAAATGAACAAATCACCAGCATATAGACAGTCTTAGGAATAATCACAAAAACAGCATAACCGGATCTATAAAGAGATCACTGCCAGCAGTCCAAAAGCTCTCCTTGTTTCCTTTCCCAAATGGCCGCCTTTTTCCTCCCCAGAGAACTGCCCTAGAGACCCGCCGGTGGGGTTGCATGTAGCAGTAGACGGTTCATTTTCTTCACTGCCTAATTTTACATTGTGTACTATACTTCCCTTTATCCAATGACATGAGAATTTTTCCAATTTAGTGCTATTATAAATAATGCTCCTATCAACATTTTTATTCATATTTTGAGCACCTGAATATGCATTTATGTTGGGTATAAAACCAAGAGAAGAACTGTGCATCCCACAATAGTCATTGCCAATTTTACTGGTCCTCTATAACCCCCTTTACATCCCACATTATGTCATGAAAGTTTGTGTTGTTCTGCATTCTTGCCAAAACTTGGCATTGCTCGCTCGCTCTCTCTCTCTCTCTCTCTCTCTCTGTCTCAAGTTTAGTTTAGACATTCTGGCTCATTGTGGGATTTTCACTTTCCTGGTAATTATCATTATTCTTTTGATACCAAAACTTACTAAAGCTAGCTACTTAGTCCCTAAGTATTACTGATATGGGAATAAATAGACCAAAAAACAAAATACATAGATATATAGGTTCCTGAAACAAAACTACATGTAGACATGTGTATATTAGCACTTGATTTATGACAATGGCAGCATAGCAAAATGGTAAAGACTGGGGAAATGGCTTCAGTAATATATTCAAGGTCACTTGTACATATACAGGGAAAAATCAAAATGTGGCTCAGCCCGATATCATACTCAAATATCAAGTTCAAAATGTGTAGATCAAACAGAAAAACATAGAACATTAGAATTTCTAAAGATAACCTAGGGAAATAGCATCATATTTTTATGGTTAGGAAAGAGTTCTGAAACAGGATTCAAAAAACACTTACTATACAGGAAAAGATAGATAAATTAGATTATATTAAAATTAGATGTTACTGATTATCAATAGGCATTAATAAGAGAATGAAATGGCTAATCATAGATTGAGAGAAGATATCATTAAACAAATAACTAAATGTGCATATCCAAAATGTATAAATAAGTCCTACAAGTCAATGAGAAACAACTCAATAAAAAATCCAGATAGAATAATTATAAGATATAAAACATAAGAAAAGGGGCTAAACCTCATGGGACCAATATTTTAACAATTAAAAACATAAAAATGCTTGAGAAGAATAATCAGAATCCTGAGGGAACTTGATTTTATAATATTGTTCTGAAGAGATTAAAGATGCTTAATCTTTGTAGGAGACAATTAAGGAGTAACTTAATTTCCATCTTCTACTATTTAAAAGAATAGACATATAAGGTATTCTAATGATGTAATAATACCACAAATATTCTAAAACCACACAAATTTATGTATACAGATTATTTAGCTTCAATTCATACATTTAAAACTAGTATTTTCTTTAACTATTGAAAACAATTTTTCACTTTATAAATGAAAACAATTTACTTCTTAATTCAACACTACCAGCTACGTTTGTCTTTTTGTAAATTACGCATGCTACAAAGTTTAAAATAAGGATTAGAAACAAAAACCTTGTAAAGAATGAATGAACATAAATACATTCAGAAAAGGAATCAAACAATTGTTTCATCGAAATGTTAAGCAATAATAATAATAATGCAAAGAAAGTAACATTCACATTGTCAAATAAGAGTATGTCTATTTTTTATTAAGTCTTTTGTACATAGAAGAATCATAAATACATTTATGCCAATTTCAGAGTGTTGATTATTCGTACAAATTGGAGTGCTTACATCATATTAATCAGCATAGCTTTCACTTCATTTACCCAATTATAGCATTAGGACATCATTTTATATGGAAACAGAAAAAATCTCGAATAGCCAAGACACAACTCAGAAATAAAAACAAATCGGGAGGAATCACGCTTCCAGACTTCAGACTATATTATAAATTGATAGTGATCAAAACAGCATGGTACTGGCACAAAAATAGAGAGGTAGATGTATGGAACATAATTGAAGATCAAGAGGTGAACCCAGACACTTATCGTCATTTGACTTTCAATAAGCCTGTTAAAAATATAAATTGGGGAAAAAATTACCTATTGAATAAATGGTGCTGGATGAATTGGCTGGCAACTTGTAGAAGACTGAAACTGGACCCACACCTTTCTCCTCTAACAAAAATTGACTCTCACTGGTTAAAGGACTTAAACTTAAGACATGAAACTATAAATATTCTTAGA
>CAUYPK010099855.1:0-16117 GCA_963574355.1 Loris lydekkerianus | reverse complement strand
GAATTTCGGCTCTTTGCCTCTTATCATTATTTTGTATACTGTGGCTCTTTGCCAAGTTTGGATTTTGTTATGCTGCTTCTGAGGAGGGACCTCTGAGGAGCGATCTCCGAGCGCGTAGTTGAACTTGTTCGCCACCCCTGGGCTAGAGCAATGCATTAAGCCCATTCTCAGTCCAAGGCTGCTTACATGACGTGGAATTGCTTTGTTTGCGTGAGATAATAGATCAGGGGAAAAGTATCATCAGGACACACACAGAAAGGCTTTCCTGGAGAAGATATGGGAGTTCCATCTTAAGGCAAAGAAAATCAGGAACAGGAAGATCCCCTTTACTTATTTTCCAAAAATGTTATCTTCTCTTTGCAAGTTCATTAGGAATGAGAGTCTTAGGCTACCACATTTCTGTTAAAAAATTTTCAGTGTAACCTCCTGTCTAATAAGTGCATATTACTGAAGATGGTCTTTTATGATTTAGGTATTGAAAGTCTTATGTTTATCACTATACATATGTCAAAAACATTTTACAGGGCTTCTGATTAAGATAATGCAGTTGTTTTCATATTAAGACACAAATGTTCTGGTAGCTAGTAGGAATAGGTTCAAGAGATATATTGTAAAACATGGTTACTGGAGTTCAAAACAATTCCTATACACTTGGAAATTGCTAAGAGTACATTGTAAGTGTTCTTACTACAAAGAAATGATAACTATGTGAGGTAATGGATATGTGAAAGAGCTTGATTTAGCAATTTCAAAATGTATACATATATTAAAACATCGTGCTGTATTCCATAAATATATTCAATTCATATTTTTCAATTAAAAATTAATTTTTAAAGACGTCTAGGAGCTTTTTAAAAAACACCATTTCTAGAATCTGCTTGTTGTACCCACAATTACCTCTGTCATTACAGTTTAAATAGTTATAAATATATTATCTCTGGAAAAATAAATAACAGTACTAGTATACTATATGATTTTTCATGGGTTTTGTGATTTTTAATAGGATGATGATGATGCTCTCTTGCATTATTTTCCTCTGTATATTCTAATTTAAACCTTCCGGGGTGTCTAATCATGCTAAGGACAGAAAAGAGAAAGTAGTGCATGGCCTAGCTTTGAGTGCAAACCTAATAAAACTGGTACGTGAGACAAGCTCCATTCGAGGCATGTTAATTAAGAGAATAGAAGTCTTAGGAGGAGAAACTGATTTTAACTCTTGTAGGTGATAGTCACAGATTGTTAGAGAAAGGTGGAGATATTTCAACTGGGTCCTAAAAATCCTACTAAAAATCGATAGGACCAGGCAGTGCCTGTGGCTCAAAGGAGTAGGGCCCTGGCCCCATAGATTAGAGGTGGTGGGTTCAAAACCGGGCCGGGCCAAAAACTGAAAAAAAAAAAAAAAAAAAAAAAATTCAATAGGACCCCAGATAGAAAAAGAGATTCTTGAAAAAGCTCAAATCTACTTGCTATACTCAGGAGTTAGCATTTCAAGGGATAGCATTAAAGTGAGAATGAGGAAATACAGACGTCAGATGAGACAAACTGCTTTTTTGGGTCATTAAATCCCCGTTTGGTTTACATACTTGAGTTGTTATGCAATAGTCATTGAATGTTTCAAACCAGAAGAACAATGTTTGAATTTTAGAAATAGAACTTGGCAACCCTGGGAGGAAATTTCAGCATCTCTTGTTCCTCTGTCTACAGGTTTACCCTCCCCCCCCCCCCCTCAATTTGGAGGCCCGTCCATCCACCACCCCTTCTCAGGTCTCCGTCCTCTCACTCCCAGAAGGAACTCAATCCTTTACTCATCTCTTCTCCCATCCTCCTTCAACTGTGTTTTTGCTACTAAAATTTTCTTATAAAAATTCTTGTGAGAATTTAATCATCAGGTGTTTAAGATCCAATAGAACTGCTTCCAAAAATATTATGGAAATGGTAAAACAGTAAAAGGTTCCAGGGGCATTTCCCCCCTGCACACAGTGTGCTTTGAAGCGAGGTGATTATGGGAACACCAGAGGGAGATACTGTATAATTGCTCATATTTCCACTGTTTCTTCCTCCCCTCTTTCCACAGCTGCCTGCGTCATTTTAGCTGGTGGGCTGGGGGAAGTGACCATAACAGCTCCAAATATGGAAGGAGATACCTATTTGATGAACTCCTTTTTTTCCTTCTTGACGCATTCAAGCTGAACAGGTAAATGACTTACTTTTTACAGTTTTTTTTTTTTAAGCCAAATATGTTTATTTTTTATTATGGCTCAATAAATGATATATTCTGTCATTGTGTCAAGAGTTGTAATTCTCTTGTTCTCTTGAACACACCCCCACAGTACATTGTGACTCTCTTCTTAGCCAAACCAGTAACAAAACTGAGTGGGAGGCAGACACAGAAAGCCAGCAGGAGAGATGTGAATTATGGAACTGTATAATCCACATGCCTGGGCCTCCCCCCCAACCTTTGCTCTCTGGTAAACACAATTAAAAGCTCTTATTTTAATTCATTCTTGCCCTCATGTATAATGAATTAAAGTTACCCCTTCCCAGCCTTCAAAACACAGCTGGCGGAAACTCGAACAGCAGTTTTACACACACACACACTCAAACAATTAACAAAGAAAATTCCTCATACCAAACAAGAAGATAACTCATGATTCTTACATGTTTAAAGGAAAGATTACGAAGACCACTGCTACCCTCACATCTATTATGTATTATGAAATTTAATAAACCTCTTGGATGCTAACATTAGAATAACCTTTATAACCCTTTTAGTTGCAGAATTTCAGGATGGAACCAAGTTTTTGAGTCAATAGCTCTAGAAGCAAGTGAAAAAAATGCATATTACCTTTGTCATCATTCATAAAAGAAAAGTATTTTGAATAGTATTCTCATCAGTCCCCCTTTTCTCGTCTCTTAGTTTGAGGACTATGCCGTTAAATGCAGATAAAAAAAAAACATCATTTTCAATATGCAAAATTAAAATGAGAGATTTTTCAGTATTGTTAGCATTTAATATTCATTATACAATATCAATTCATGAATTAAAATTAACATAAAATAAGTTGGTGGAAATGATTTACACAGGATCTGTGTTAGCCATAAAAGTTACATAATTACAAGTACTATGATATATCATCATTATTTTAACAGTTACTGGATTTATGCTCATAGTTCAAAGTACTCAATCACTGCAAAGAAATGTAGAAAAATTACTAAGCAACTTCAACGCTGGGGATTGGGGCACTTATCCTTATAGTGAAAAACAGTAGAGCTGCTTCATGTGCTACTGGGGTGTATATCTCTAGTAACTTCCAACTTAAAACCTGTCCTCACTCGACAGACCACACTCACTTGAAAATCAGATTATAAGAACATTAATGATTTCCAAACTTCTTAGTATCCATAAAGATACTAAAGACAGCCTTTTAACACTCCTAAAAAACTCAGAGCAGACAATGTGGGAAAAATACTAAACTAATTCAGTTCAATAATAAAAAACAAGATAAGAATTTATCTTGTACATGTACAAGAATTTATTATATTTGATCACTTACATTCTTTAATTCTATGTATCATGTAATAAAATGAGATAGCAGAAAATTAAATGTAGGCCTTAAAAGAATTTTCACAGGTATTTTCTTCATGCATGAAGCCCAATACTGTGTTGTGCAAAAAGAACAAAGTTAAAGGGATCACACTACTTGACTTCAAAATATATTACAAAGCTATCATCATAAAAACAGCATGGTTTTTAAAACCAAATAGCCCCACAGAACAATAGAACAGAATGCATTTAAAGTCACTTGATTTTCAACAAGGTGCCAAGAATATACAATGGGTACAGTCAGTTTCTTTAATAAATGATGTTTGGAAAACTGGATATTCACATACAGAAGAATGAAATTCGACCCTCATCTTACACCGTAACTAAAAATTAATTCAAAATGGATTAGAGACTTATACCTAAAACCTGAAAATGTTAAGCTCCTAGAAGAAAATTTAGGGGAAAATCTCTAAGACATTTCTCTGAGCAATTATTTTTTGAAAATGAATGCCAGATAGCATAAGCAACAACAGCAATAACAGAAAAATGGAATTACATCAAACTACAAAGCTTATACATAGCTCAGGAAACAATTAACAGAGTGAAGAAACAACCCACAGATTGGGAGAAAATATTTGCAAATCATACAGCTGATAAGGGGTAATACCCAAAATACATATGGAACCTAACAAATCGATAGCAAGGAAACAGATCATCTGAATAAAAAGTACCCAGGCATGGTGGCACATGCTTGTAGTCCTAGCTAATTGGGAGCCTGAGGTGTTAAGATCACTTGGGCCAAGGAGTTCAACGCTTCAGTGAGCTATGATTTTGCAACTGTACTCCAGCCTGGGTGACAAACAGAGCAAGACTCTGTCTCTGAAAAAAAAAAGTGGGCAAAGGACTTGAAGAGGCAATTCTCAAAAGAAGGTATATATGTTGCCAACAGATATGTAAAAATATACTCATCAGTATCATCAAGGAAACAAAAGTTAAAACCACAATAAGATATAACTTTACACCTGTCAAAATGGCTGTTATCAAAAAGACAAAAAATAAGTTGGGAAGATGTGGAGAAGAATCCTTGTACACTGAAGGAGGGCATATAAATTAGCACAGCTAGTATGTTAAACAGTGTGGAGGTTCTTCAAAATACTAAATATAGAATTAGCAGCAATCCCTTTTCTGGGTATATATCCAAAGGAACTGAAGTCAGCATGCTGAAGAGATGTCTACAATCCTATGTTCTTTGCAGAACTATTCACAACACTCAAGACATAGAAGCATCCTGATTATCCATCAACAGATGAATGGACAACAAAAATGTGATATACCACCATGCAATAACATACTACTGAGCCTCATTACAAAATGAAATTCTGTCATTTGCAATGACATGAATGAACCTGGAAGACGTTAGACACAGTTTGCCAGCTGATGGATGCTCAGCGGCATTTCCAGGTTTTAACATTCAAATGACAGTCTTTGTGTAAATTTATGTTTTCCTTTCTCCTGGATAGATACCTGGTAGTGAGGTTACTGAACTGCATGGTATTTGCTTTCCTTGATCAGAAACTACAAAACGATCTTTCAAAGAAGCTAGACCCTTGTGCATTTCTACCAGTAATACATGGTATTTCCAGTTACCTTACATCCTCACCAATCTTTTTCAGTTACCTATACCAGTAGGTGTGCAATTGTGATTTTCACTTGCATTTCTCTAATGGCTACTGATGTTAAGCATTGGTCTATGTACTTAAGTGCTATTCATGTAGCGCCTATACTGAAGTGTATTTTTAAATAAATGCACATCTTACATAAAAATCAGGTTAAGTCATAAGATTTCTTATATGTGGGTCATTACGAAAGTTTCAAGATACACGAAAATCAAGAAACATAAAATCCCTGTGGCCAGAAACAAAATGAAGCCTTCCCATCGACACCAAAAGCAAGTTAAAATTTGCACAGGTAAATCAAAAAAGATGCTGCCAACTGTGTTTCTTGGAAGTTAAATAATGTCCCATAACACAGTCTGTCTCAAAATGTTAGCAGTGACCACACATATACTAGATATAATTTTTTTTAGCATATATGCTATATAAATATATTCTCCCAATCTGTGGCTTATCTTTTAATTTTCTAAGCAGTCAATGGTGAAAAGCAAATATTTTAACTTTAAAAAGTTTAATTTAATAAAGGCATTTGATCTGTGAATTTTGGATTTGGTTGAGGGGCCATACTTGAGGATCTAGAGGGTCACCCATGGCCTTGAATCCACAGGTATCCCACCTAAAATGGCTTAAAGGTACTCATGTCTTCTCTGGTCATCCTTTTCTTTCTGAAGAATCTATCATGTTCCTGATATTGTTAACGTGTTTCTTCTTTCTCTGTTTTCTGATCAGTCTGGCTAAAGGTTTGTCAATTTTCTTAATCTTGGAAAATAACTATCTTTTAATTTAATTAATTTATTTATTTATTATTTATTTTTGAGACTGAGTCTAACTATGTCGCCTCTGGTAGAGTGCCGTGGCATCACCGCTTACAGTAACCTCAAACTCTTGGGCTTAAGCAATTCTCTTTCCTCAGCCTCCCAAGATTCACACTTATTATTTCCTATTTCTTTGCTTTCATTGGGTTTAATCTTCTTTCTTACTATACAGTCCTTTTAGGTAGACGTTTAGATCACTGTCATACTTTTCTCTTTCCTCATATAGGCATTTAATGCAAAAATATTGATTATTGCTACATCTTACTCATTTTGTTCTACAGTAATTTCATTTTTAGCCAATTCAAAGTATTTTCTAATTTCTCCTGTGATTTCTTTTTTCAAATATTGGTTATCTATAAATGCATTGGGTAATCATCAAATAGTTGCCAAATTTCAACGTCCTTTTCTGTTACTAACCTCTGGTTTAATTTCTCTGTGGTTAGAGATCACACTCTACATGATTTTATGCCTCTTTAACTCACTGAGACTCATCTTGTGGCTCAGCATATGGCGTCTTCTGATTGATGTTCTGGGTGCATAATCTCTGCTGGTGGGAGCAGCATCCGTGTGGAGCCTGTTAGGTAACAGTTTGCTTAAGTCTTCCACACCCTCACCAATTTGCCACACTTGTTCTACCAGTTATTCGAGTGTTGAAATGTCCAGTGGCAATCGTGGTGGACACATTTTTCCTTGCAGTTCTATCAAGCTTTGCTTCTTGTGAGGTCAGGCCCTGTCACAGGTGCAGACACATTTAGGACTGACACATCCTCTTGAAGAACTGACCTCTCTATCCTACTGAAATGTCCTGTTTTCCCTGGTATAGTCATTGTCCTAAGGTCTACTTTATTTGACACAAATAAAGCCAGTCTCACTTTCTTTGGGTTACTGCTCATGTGGTACACCAATTTCCATCTATTAACTCTTAATTTTTTGGCTCAACATGTCTCGAGGCTGTGTTTTCTCCACCCTTCCACTCCCCACACCCCTCCCACCCTTAGGCTCTCTGCATGTCAGTAAATTCACGACACTCAGGGGCTCAGGGTGGCAAATATCTGGCATGTATTTTTCATTTACCCTTTCTCTCATCCACCAAAGTCATTCCAATGATTCTTCAGAAAATACCAAAAACTTACTTTTCTCCACATGCACAACATGAACTTAAGAGGTTGAGATGGTCATGACTCTAGAGCTCCTTGCTCCCACGAGGGTCAGACACCGTGCCATCTCTTGCATGCAGCAAAGGTGATCTTACCATCCGTGACATTATTACTCTGCCTGGGACCCTCCAGTTTCTTCCCATTGCTCTTAGAACAAAATACGAACTTCTTCCCAGGGAGGAGAAGGTCCTATGTGGTAAATGTCTGACTTCTTCTCTAAGCCTCTCTCTCCTCGTGGACCACCACACTTGGGTTCCATCTGAATTTTCTGTTTCTGGATTCTATTAAACCCTTTCCCACCTGAGGTCTCAGCTATTGCCTCTGCCTTGATTCACCTCGGAACTTTCTATTATTAGCATTTGAATTGAGACCTCAAGCATACAAAGGTGCTATCGCTTGGTTAATTCATCCTCTCAACAAATATTTGAGGTGTCAGACTCCTCCGAGATCCCTGGTGAGAATAGGATGGCAGGATGGCGAGCTTAGAGATATTTCGTTCTTGCTCTCAAGGAGCTTATAATTCAATGGGGAAGACAGACATCACTCCGTAAATAGGCACTAAGAGAAGTCGCATCGAGAAAGGGAGCTCAGCTCTGGAAAACCCATTATAAAATTGAAATCAACGGAGGTTATAAACAAGGCTTCCTGAATGACAGATTGGTTGACCATGAGCTGAAGGGAGAGTAGGAGTTAACCAAGACATTGTGAATTCAGTTGCAATAAAGAATATTAGCTGAAATTTTAGCTCATATACATGCCCTGTGAACAAGATACATTATGACAATTTTGATCAGACACGTCATGATTAGTAATTAGTTACAATAACTTTAATTTGGCTCAGACTTGTCATTTATCTAGCACTAAAATTATGGGTTTATTATTTCAAACGAGAGGGATGGTATTTGTGCACTGTGAGCTGGAAGAGCTATGAAAAGAATAGCAAAGGTTTTTACTATAAACTTATGGTTCCTAACAGGCAAAGTTATCAAAATAAAAACACATGTTGATGGTAGTAAAGATTAATTTAGTGAAAACGAGAAATATTTGCATTTCTAAATATGCATTTCTTAGGTCTCCTCCAACTATGGCAACACAGTTCAACTCTTCTTTTGGTGTAGAATTAAAACTGGAGGCAGAATTCCATAAAGGACAGAGACATTGAAAACTTGTCATTTGTTTGTGAGTTGTCATTTCAAATGGCCTGGGTTAGAGGTAAAGTTAGTAATCTAATATGTCAAGGGAAACTATCCTTCAAGTCACTTGCTGTGTGGCATCCTTATCCCTTGATCTATTCCTCCAAATTGACTGCAAAGTGAGATTTTACATCCAAGATCCATTTTTCTTCTGGCCTCTCAGCTGTGCTGAAATTAATGTCTTCTTCTCCTATATTTACCCTTGTCCTATTTATTTTTAAAAATTGAGCTTAAAACTAAGTTTTCCTTCCTCAGCTTCTCCTATCTTTATAAAAGATTTTCTGTCAGCAAATTCTGGTAATCTAAGAGGGGTGATATTTAGTCATATATAATCCCATCTTCCAGGGTAACTGTGTTATAGGTACATGACTTTCATCACCCATGTGTGTTAACCATTGATGTTTAATAAATCACCCACGAAATTCAGCGGCTGAATACACCAACCATTTATTTAGCTTCTGATTCTGCTGTGCAGTTGGTTTGGTCTGGTTGGGTTCTGCTAATCTCAGCTGGGTTGGCTCACGCATCTAAAGTCAGTTTTAGGCTCAGTCAAGGGCTGCCCTTCCTTTCCTGGGGCTAGTAGTTGGCTGGTAATTGGGTCACGTTCTCTTCCTTACCTACCAAGCCAGCCTATGTGCTTCTGCCATTGATCCTGGGTACTAAAAACATCCAGAGGGCAAGGACCATTGTAGAAGTACTTTTAAAGACTGCTCATTCTCTTTTTCAAATGTCCCATTGGCCAAAGCGGCCCACTTGTGGACAGGAAGATCTGCAGCAGCACTGCCAACGCAGAGAGGAAAATAATTTGTGGTCATTGTTTGAATGAGCCACATCTTTAGACTTTTTTTAAAAAGACAAAACCCAAGAAGAATTTCCTTTGAATTGTTATTTTAACATTTCTCAGATCTGAAAGGCACTCAGAGTACATTTCTACTGAATGCATCAGAAATGAAAAAGCGGATGAAGGACCCTCACTTCAGTTCCTTTCACATCTCAGTCTTTACAACAACTGAAGTATCATTTGACATTTTTCATAGCTGTACTTTAATGCCATTTGCATACAAGCTGATCCAAAAGAATGGGATAACTCAAGTTTTTGACGGGACAACATGAAACCTATGAATTAGCATGGATTTCCTGACCTGATTTGGTTCTATAAAAACATCTCCCTATTGCCACAGCAAACTAGATCTCTACATCTCTAACAGGATGGCTCGGAGATTCTCGACCTCCATTTGCAAAAGTGTTTTTAAAAAGGTCCTGGTCTGAGTTTAGGGTGGGTCCCAGTGTCTTCAGCAGCCTCATGTCACTGCGTTCTACTGAGGGAGGGACCAACTGTACAGGAATACAACATGCTTGAGACAGCAGAGGTTTCCCACCTCCTGGGAACAGTGGTTTGAAACAACAGTGGCTAAAACCACTAATACCATTCTTCACTTTCAAACCCACCTCTGTCTGCATCTGGATTTTATCTTAAGAATGCTTTTAAATAGAAGCAATATACTCCTTTGAGTTTGAATTTATATAAATTATAGAAAAAAATAACTGTAACAATACATTCTAGTGGCACTTCAAGTCTTTGGGGAAAAAAAGTAAAAGGAACAATGAAGAAAGCCACAAGAAATTTTATAAAGCTCAGCGGTGTTTACATTTGGCTTTGAACAAGCATTAAAATTGAATGGGAATTTATTTATAATTTCATGCAATGGAGATTGAGCCTCTGATGCGATTAAAAAGAAATTGTAGGTTCAAGAATCACTCTCCTTGTGTATTATAGACCAAATGGCTTCAGGAAGACACACAAACAGTAAACAGTTAATTCATCACAATCAGAAACAGGTGACTGGGCAATAAACAGTTATTCTAACAGGAGCAGAATTCTCATGGGTGAGAATGTCTAGAATAGAAACAGAGACACTTAGGCAGCTGGCTTCAAAGCCATTCCACAGGATGAGCAGAAACATTGGATTAGATGACAAAAGTGTCCCAAAGCATAAAGTGGCCTTTACCTTCCCCTAACGCCCACCACAAGAGGCACTGCGTAGAGACAGGACACAGTTTGCCCCTACGGCCCTAGGAATTAACTCAGTGCTCTGTACAATAAAAGTATAAGAACTCTTGAATACATAATTTCGTAGTTCAAAAAGCCAAGAACCCTCCTCAAGCCACTTTAGCTTGTTTTTGGTGGACATGAATTGCTAAGTTGATATCTTAGTTGAAAATTCAGACTAGCGAGACTGAAAAGATAATTCATGTATGATGCTGTACGTCTGGAGGAAAGTGTGGCTAACCCCAGCTCTTCACATCAAAGTTTATACATTAAAGCTGAGAATGTGAAGACAGGAAAAGTGAATTTACTCACATCCTGTACTAAGTCCTCAGGAAACAAATCTTCTAAGACGTTTGGTGCTCAATGCATCTTTAAGGAGGCAATCAGCAATATCATAGAATCAGAAGGCTACAGCACTGGGGAAAGGCACACACTCCACTGGGATTCCGAATTATAATAATTCTATCAGCAATTTATTACAGGTCTCTAAAATGTGCATATTAAATATGTGCTATGAATCATTCGTAACATTTTTATGATTTAGAAACAGACAATTGGTTGGTTTCTACTGCCTCTCCAGGCACAAATGGATAGATCAAAGGACGAGCTTCTGAAAGAAGCACCATAGTAAACCATAAATGCTGGTCTTCCTGTAATCGCTACCACACACTGTGATATGTCTGCTTTGATACAGGTGCCAATGCAGCCCTCCTATCCACAACCCCTCCCCCATTTGTAGGTGCCCCGGCTGCCCATTGATACAGAAGGGCTGTGTATCCACCACAGACTCCTGTTCTCGTCATTTTCTTTTTAATCAGGAAAAAGCTAACTTCCTGAATGTTTCTATAATTCTTCTATTTATTGGGCTGTGCAATTGCATATTTCAAGGTGGGTCATCACATTCTTTTCATAAGTCTAATATGGTCCCCAGAAAGAGACACCAAAGAAAGGGCTCTGGATGGCTGAACTGGGAAGTCTGTGGAAATTACACTTTGGGGCCACTGCACTGGCCGCATATAAATGTGGAGGAAGCAGGTCTACAGGTAGAAAGACAGGGAAGGAAAGGGTTCACCAAGAGATGGAGGAGGGTAGGTAGGCCCTGAGGCTCCCAGATACTGGCAGCTAAAGAGAGAAATGGCTGGTGCAGATGGGGCTGAACTCGGGGAACACACAAGCGTGAAATTCTCCTTGCGCCACCCCACCAAATACTCTTGCCAATGCTCCTGGCTCTTACATCAGAATGATCTTATAACATCTCATCTTATCTTAACATCTATTTTAATGCTGTGTTTTACAATGTTCCTTTTACAATACCTTTTGCCAGTGGTGATTTTTTCCTTTCCTATTGTCTCCACATTTCCCTTACCTAGGGACTAGGTAAGTGGCTTATTCAAAGTCTGATATCCATTCTACTTTGCTTTGATAGAATTTTGATATTAATACTCGATATGGACATGTCCAAACAAAAGCACTTAAAGGAACAAACTTTAATAGTTTTGTTGTTGCGGAGGTGTATTGAATGATTGCTGTCTTTTTAGAGTGAAAACTCCTTGAGAGTAAGAGCTAATTTAATTCATGTTAGTATCACAGTATCCTAAAAGAGAAAAAGTAGTAGGTTGCAAATTGAAGAATTAAGAGGCCAAGAACAGGCTATATTGGAATTTTTTAAACCATTATAATTCATATCTTTAAAAAATATATAAATTAAATTAAAATATATATAAAATTATAAGAACAATATAAAAATATATGACATTTTATAGAGAAATCTTTTAACTCTAGTATTCTTCAAGAATTATACAAATATTCTTGGAAGAATTATGTAAACATTCAGGAAGTTAACTTTTTCATGATTAAAAAGAAAATTATCACCAACTCATAGCCAAAAAATAAATAAATATATGCATATGCAAACTGATTATCTCCCCAAAAAACTCATTGAAAGCATTAATGGAAGTAATGGAATATTTGTGTCAAACTGCTCATCTTTCTTATATTAGAGCCATTTTATAGCTTTTTTTTTTTTCTTGCATACTCTTATAGCTGAAATGAACATCTATTTCAATGCTGTGTTTTAGAATGTTCCTTTTACAATACCTTTTGCCAGTGGTGATTTTTTCCTTTCCTATTGTCTCCACATTTCCCTTTGTTTCTGTGTTGTTTTTTTTGCTGGAACTTTTTTTTTTTTTTCCAGTTTTTGGCAGGGGCTGGGTTTGAACCCACCACCACCACCTCTGGTAGGTATAGGGGGCCAGCGCCCTACTCCTTTAGCCACAGGCACCACCCTCCGTTTTGTGTTTTTTAAAAAATTATTAGTGGTATGTGAAACACTACCATATTCAAAAACAGAGTCGAAAGCTATGATGCAAAGTATACATCATACTTTTTACACACAATCTAAAACTTAGTTGCTTATTTCTGGAATTTCCCATTTCATATTTCAGACCACCGCTGACTACAAGTAACTGTTACCCTGTGAAGTAAAAATGCAGATGACGGGAATGACTGTTCCTCACTGTAGGGGAACTATTGTGCACGGCAATTGTACATGCGGATGTGAACCTTCACATGGGCAGTTTTTATAGGGCCTTAAATTCAAAAGCACTTCCATACACGTTATCCCATTTAATTTGCACAACAGTTGAGGGAGGTTTTTGTTTTTTAAAGAATAAAGTACCTCTAAAATGAAAAGGTTAAGAAAGTGAGTTGCCTAAAGTCTTGCTCCCACATAAACAGATTTAGTTTTAAGGTGAACATAAACAAGTGGTAAATGTCTATGAATGCACTTTACTCTTCTGTGCTGGACAGCCATCCCTACTGCTCAACATGGTGAATTTTTACTGATTTTGAACTTGAATATGACAAATGTGATTGTAAATTCAAATTTGAATTTACAAATTTGTCACACCTAAGAAGATTTCTTTGAATAAATCTGCCTGCAAATGTATTAAACATGTTTCTATTATGTGTACTAAATAATATTGACTTTTACAAAGCAAATATAAGACAAAAATCACTAGACTATTATCTGTATAGAATCATGTTATAGAAACGTACCTAGATAAGAGATTACGTATGAAGTGATTCTTCTGCAAGAGCCTCTAGAACAGGGGTCCTCAAACTACGGCCCACGGGCCAGATACGGCCCGCCGAAGACATTTATCTGGCCCGCCGGGTGTTTTTGCCAAAGCTGCTTGTCCTGCTTAGCAGCCGACTTGTCCCAGGCTGCAGTGTGCATGTGTGGAATGTGCGCCAACTCTCCAACTCTGTTCCTTCTCTTTGTCTCTCCCCTCCAGGTGTTACTGCCGTGCTGCTTAGCAGCCCACTCATCTTGGGCCGCAGTACGCATGTGTGGAATGTGCCCCAAACTCTCCAAGTCCCCTCCTACTCTCTGACTCTCCTCCTTCTCTCTGTCTCTCCCTGTCCCTCCTTCTCTCTGTCTCTCTACTCCTCCTCTCAGTCTCTGGTGTAATCGGAGGAGTCACCTGGTTGCCTGTGCAGAGCCTGCTGCTGCCTAAGGACCGAGGTAAGAACAAGTTAGGATTTCTTTTTTTTGAAGTTAGGAGGTCTTTTTTTTTTTTTTTTTAAATTTTGCAGTTAGTGGGGCCCTTTTTTTTTTTTTTTTTTTTTTTTTGTGGTTAACAGGGGCCTTTTTTTCCTGCAGTTAGGAGTTCTTTTTCTTTTTGAAGATAGGGGGGTTGCCTTTTTTTTGAGTTAGAAGAGCCTTTTTTTGAAGTTAGGAGAGTTTTTTTTAAGTTGGTTAGTTGGTTGGGGGTGGTATCTAGGGGGTTGCATCACAGTGATAACAC
The DNA here is from genome assembly GCA_963574355.1 of Loris lydekkerianus. NCBI lineage: Eukaryota > Metazoa > Chordata > Mammalia > Primates > Lorisidae > Loris > Loris lydekkerianus. Next base: position 1,876 of record CAUYPK010099855.1, on the reverse strand, counting down.
AAATAGCGCTCATTGCTAAAGCAAATTGTCAGTACTCAGAGGTAATGCAAATGGTCAGAGCTCAGAGGTAATGCAAATAGTCAGTGCTCAGTGGTAGTGATAATTGTTAAGTGCTCAGTGTTAATGCAAATTGTTAGCACTCTGTATTAATGCAAATTGTCAGCAGTCAGTGTTATCACAAATGGTCAGTGGTCAGTGTTAATGCAAATGGTCACTGCTCAGGGACCCCAAACTGGTAATCTGCCTAGGGCCCCATGGGAACTTAATCCAGCTCTGCAGACAGCCAAGGAGTAGGAAACCCAATTTAATTGACAGTAAGTGCATTTATATTCTGATTGCTATTCAGTTGTGTATGATGTTATATGTTGGGTGCTGTGTAAGCCCCGGTTCACACTGTTGTGATCTCTGAGCAGTGCAAGTTCAGCCATATGCTTGTATGGCTGAATTCGCATTAGATTTGGAAGAAAAAAGGCATACATGCCTTCTTTTTTCTTGCAGTGGAATCTGATCACATGGGTCTTCTCACCCATGTGATCAGATTCCTGTGCAAGTTCACAGATCGCAGTGCGGTTCGCACAGAGTAGTGTGAACTGGAAAGCTGGTGAAGGAACTGGCTCTGTAATCATGCCTCTTCCTGTACCACACTAGTGTGAGCCTGAGATAAAAGCAGAGTTCCACCATATGGGCACTGATGAGGCTGAAATGATGTGGACTGGCACTGATGGACACTGATCAGACTGCATTGATGGGCAGTGCAGTCTATATGTCTCTGTGTGGGCAAAGTTATTGCTGGCATATTGTTTTATATATATGTATTTTACTAATAGCAATTTGGAATCCCTAAGTAACAATGATATCAAGAAAGAGAAAAATTGACTCAAAGTGTAGAATATTCAAAGAACAGTGGACTTATGATTACTTTTTCATGCAGTACAAGGAAAGAGCTGTGTGTTTGATATGCCAGAATATAGTGTCTGTGTTCAAAGAATACAATTTGCATTGACACTATCAAACTCAATATAAAGATAAATATGATTGTTTGGTTGGAGAAGTGAGAAAAGATAAAATATTAAAATTGAAATATATATTGACAACTCAGCAAAATACTTTTGTGAAGCAGAAACACTAAATACTTCATCATTGTGAGCAAGTTTTCAAGTTGCCAAGATAATAGCGTGCACTGGCAAACCATTCGTGGAGGGAAAATTTGTTAAGGAATGCCTTCTTTCTGTTGTCAAAGAGATGTGTCCAGAGAAGTCTGATTTATTTAGTACAACGAGTCTTTCAGGATTCTCAATTACACAAAGTATTGAAGAAATGGGAGACAATTTGCATCAGCATTTGCAAATCTCCACACAAAAACTTTCCTATTTTTCCTTGGCACTTGACAAAAGTAATGATGTTCGTGATTCTGCACAACTTCTAATTTTTATTCATGGGATGAATGACTATTTCGAAGTCACAGAAGAGCTTGCTGCACTGCAAAGCATCAAAGGAACAACTAAAGGAGAGGATATTTATGAAAAGGTTTGCCAAACTGTGAATAGTTTGGAGCTGGACTGGGCAAAACTAGCCAGGTGTGACAACTGATGGTGCTCCTAGCATGGTGGGGTCTAAGACAGGAGTAATTGCTCATATTAACCAAGAGATGGACAAACATAACCATTCTCATCCAATAGCCATACAGTGCCTCATCCACCAACAAGCGCTGTGTAGTAAATCACTGAAGTGGGACTCTGTTATGAAAACTGTGGTATCTTGTGTTCACTTCATTAGAGGTAATGCACTAAACCACAGACAATTTCAAGAATTTCTGTCTGAGCTAAATGTTGCCTGTGAAGATGTCCCGTACCACACAGAAGTCTGTTGGCTGAGT
>CAUYPK010099853.1:0-13302 GCA_963574355.1 Loris lydekkerianus | reverse complement strand
CAGTGGCTCATTTTGGGGTCCAGACAATGCCCAAAGTTCTCCACAGTTTTGCTCAAGCTCTCCCCAAGGCAGCTCAACTGAGTGCCAAGTCCAAGAACACCAAAAAAGTTCACAGGTAAGGCCTTTCCAGTTTGCAGTCTCAGTGCTGCTTGTACTCACGGTTGCCGGCGTGATTAGGTCGATTGAACACATGCAGCCACTTGCCCGTTTTCCACTGTTTTTGTCCTCCTCCTGGGGTCCATAAGTCCCTTGCTGGCTCCCTGTATCCTCAAAGGGATGATCATAGGCAGATCCCACCGGCCAGAGATGTCTGAAGTCTTGTCTCCCCGGATTCCCCATGCCCAGTAGCAGGGAAGCTGTTACTCAGCCACCATCATTAATCCAAATCCTGTGACTGGCTTATTTAACTTAGCATAATGTTCTTAAAGTTCTTAAAATTCCTTTCTTTTTCAGGCTGAATAATATTTCATTTTTTGACACCAAATAAGTGACTGAGGCAAAGATCTTAATCAATGGAGGTTCATTGCCCAAAGTTGAGGACACACCTGGGAAAGACACAGACCACAGACAGTTCTGTGGCTGTTTTTCCAAAGGCAAATCGGAAGTTTCACTATTTTAAGGGGAACAGGGACTATAGAAAGGAAAAACAAAAAACAAAAAAAGGCAGGAGAAGGGGTAATGGGACAAAAGGGTAACCTTATTGTGAGACTCAAGAAATCTACATTTTACATAAGATAAGGGGAATGTTAGTAGTGAAAAAGGGAGTGAAGGAAGTATCAATTAGGTGGATATCCCTGGGGAGGTGGAAGAATGTTTGATGCTGTCTTGTCTCTTTCTTGTACCTGTGAAGGTAGATACTTGGATTGCTTCCACCTTTTGGCTATTGTAAGTAGTGCTACAGTGAACATTGGTGAACAAACACAAATTATTATTATTATTTTTTGAAACAGAATCTTACGCTGTTGCCTAGGCTAGAGTGCCGTGGCATCAATCTAACTCATAGCAATCTCAAACTCCTGGGTTCAAATGATCCCCCTGTCTCAGCCTTCCCAGTAGCTGGGACTATAGGTGCCCATCACAATGCCCAGCTAATTTTTCCATTTATAGTAGAGACAAGCTCTTACTCTTGCTCAGGGTCGTCTTGAACTCTTAAGCTCAAGGGATGCTCCTGCCTTGGGCTCCCAGAGTGCTAGGATTACAGGCATAAAGCACTGAGCCCCACAAATACTTTTTTAAATAAGTTCTTATCAAGACACAGACCACTGCCAGTTCTTCTAAAAAGAAGATATGTGTGGCTCCTGTAACTCAGTGGTAGGGCACTGGCCACATACCCCAAGGCTGGCAAGTTCAAACTTGGCCCGGCCAGCTAAAACAACAATGACAACTGCAACAACAACAACCACAACAAAATAGCTGGGCATTGTGGCAGGTCCCAGCTACTTGGGAGGCTGAGGCAAGAGAATCACTTAAGCCCAAGAGTTTGAGGTTGCCATGAGCTGTGATGCCACAGCATTCTACCCAAGGCAACATAGTGAGACTCTGTATTAGGAAAAATAAAAAGAAAATATGAATAGGCCCCCCCCTCCTTATCCCAGTGTAGGGTCCCTAGTGCATTCAGAGTCCTGACTATGACCTTAAAATCTCTACCGGATCCTGATTGTATACTGTTTCCTAATTTTTATTTTATTTTATTTTTATTTATTTTTATTTTTTAGACAGAGTATTTATCACTTTGTTGCCCTTGGTAGAATACTGTGACATCGTGGCTCACAGAAACTTCAGACTCTTTTTTTTTTTTAATTTATTTTATTTTATTTTATTTTATTTTTTGAGACAGAGCCTTAAGCTGCTGCCCTGGGTAGAGTGCCATGGCATCACAGCTCATAGCAACCTCCAACTCCTGGGCTTAAGTGATTCTCTTGCCTCAGCCTCCTGAGTAGCTGGGACTACAGGCACCTGCCACAATGCCTGGCTATTTTTTTATTGTAATTGTCATTGTTTGGAAGGCCCAGGTGATTCAAGGGTGATTCAAACCCGCCAGCTCTGGTGTTATGTGGCTGGCACCTTAGCTGCTTGAGTTACAGGCACCACCCATTGTTTCCTAATCTTAGGGAAAGATCTGGCAAAGCAGGTTTCAGTTTGTGTATGGAAATTTTCCTCTACAGCAGGCATTTCTCCCTTGGTAAGAAAGAAACAAACTATTTTGGCATGAAAAGTCAAAGGGAGGGGGAAGAAATAAACTGATTTTCACCCCTAATAAACTCAGAACTGCTCAAACAGGAGCATCTTGCTGACATCCACTTGTCTACTATGTCTATTTTGTCTCCAAATGTATCCTAAAGCAAATGATCATTTGGTGCTGGAGGAAGGACAGGACTGGAAAGATGTTCCTATTTACCTTATCTCTTGAAGTGTGATAAAGCATTCATTCAATCAGACGAAATTGCTGACATTTGACCATATTTAACCTGCAAAAATGGCAATTTCATATAGTTCAACCAATGAGTGAGGCAACACTAGGTAGAGTGCCCCTTCCTCCACCTGAGTCTGAGGAGGAAGGAAGCCTGTGCTACATGAAATACCAGGCTATGACCTGATCTCCTTCAGGGAGAGAGGTAGGGAGGAACTGGTTCTGCTCTGACACCAAAGATGTTTTTCTGAGTGTGTGAGAGCATGGTATTTCAAATAAAGGGGGACAGGAGAAATGGGTGGATATTCCCTACTGGCCATGAGAAAGCCCCTGGGAAGCAAACTAGGGCATGAATACTGCAGGGTTAATGGGCAAGCCACATCCTTAGTCCCTTATTTGGCAAACCCCAGGGCTGGCTCTGCTTCCAGCTGGAGCCAGGGTTGATTATGATGTGTCTGTCCAGACCTGGGGCCAGTCTGTCTGCATTCCTATCCTCCTATCAGCTCTTGAATAATCTGCTCCCATTTCTTCATGCTCCAAGATATTCTTCTTTACAGACTATCTCCGTCTCTAGGCCCATGTCTGCTTCGCAGAGGGAAAAATGAGGCTGTCAGCTTCCAGAAAGCAGTTTAGAGTTGCTTCTATATAAATAAGTTGAGTGCAAGGACCAAGTATAGAGATCACCTAAACTGTCTCTCTAGTAACTGAGAGATAGCCATAATCAGAGCTGTAGAGATTTCAAAAGAGCAGGAATACATGGACCTTTCCTTTGGAAGGATAAACTGCAGTGGATATCTCCTTGAACTGAGAGTCAGGAAGCCTGACTTTCTCCTTGAACTGAGATTCAGGAAGCTTTTATTACCTTGAAAACTTGGGAAAATTATTTTCCTGCTCTGGGCCTCTGTAGGAATAAACATGATCTATAGCACAAAACCTTTAAATTTCCTTCTTTGTCCAAGTCATTCTCATGTAATATTGTAATGATCTCTCAACTTCTTTGTCTCTACTACTTTGTCTCTACATAGAGTTTTCTTCTCAATTTCCAGAAACCGCTTGAGTTTCTGACATATATTAAGGACAATAATAACAATAATGGTATCTAACAGTTATTGGGCATTTGATGTGTACCTAATTCTATGCAACCCACTTCTTATGGATTATTTTTTCTAATTGCCACAATAACTAATGATGAAGCTACCATGATGATCCCCGTCTTTTAGAGAGGACAGTTGGCTTGCTGCAGGGCCCGCAGCTAGTAAAGGCAGACCTGAGCACCTCTGATTGTGAAGACCCCCTCTTAGGCTAAGCACAAGAGCTTTCCTTAGGAGGCATATTAAGGTGCTCAAGAAGTGAGGATTAAATATTGGTTGAATAAAACAAACTTTTTGCTGAATTTGCATGCTGCCTGTTCTCTGCCTGAGAATCCCATTTCAAGGCTGTTTCCCTTACCCTCAGTCAGGACAATGCACTGTCTTGTGGAAAAAAAATTGTTTTGAACATTTTTGGATGCTTTTTCTTCACTCTTACCTTAGTGATCCTTAACTTCCTGTATGCTGGGCTCTTCAGGTTGGGCCTGTGTCTTATGTATTTCTGTATTCCAAGTCCATGACCTCTAAATGTTTCCAGGAATATGGTAGATGCTTAATCAACACTAGGTTACTAGGTTGACCGAATATCAAAAAGCTAAGGATCACTTCTGAAAATCTTCCTCAAAGTGATCACATTTTATTTTATTTTATTTATAATAATTTTATAATATAAATAAATATAAAATTCATAATAAATTTATAATAATATAAATAAATATAAAATTTATGATAAATTTTATTTATTTATTTATTTATTTGTCACCCTCAGTAGAGTGCAGTGGCATCATCGCTCATAGCAACCTCCACAACTCCTGGGCGTAGGCCACTCTCTTGCCTCAGCTTCCTGAGTAGCTGGGACTACAGGCACCCACCACAATGCCTGTCTATTTTTTTGTTGCAGTTTGGCCAGGGCCAGGTTTGAACCCACCACCCTTGGTGTATGGGGCTGGCGCCCTACCCATTGAGCCATAGGCGCTGCCCAGTGACCACATTCTATCTACATAGATAGATAGACACACACACACACACTGTGGACCTACAGAACCACATGCAGAACAAAGTGTATAAACGGAATTATGGGAAAAACACATTTTATTTAAGTAAATAACTCTTACTCTTTCCTCAAGTTGGGCCTTAAAAAATAAGGATGAGGTAGAATTTAAGGAGGTGTTATTAATTTATCAACAAGTTATAAGGTACACTTTGGTGAGTTTTGACAAATGTACACATCTATAAAACTATTATTCTGAACAAAATATTAACTTTACCACCACCCTAACTCTTCCCATCTCCCCTCCTGCCCTCCATAGTCATTGTTCTGATTTTCATCCCAGTAGCCTAGTTTTGCCTGTTTTAGAATGTTGTCTAGACTCGCAATGTGTTCTCTTTCATGTCTGGCTTCTCTTAGTAAACCTAATGTCTCTGATATTTGTCAGTGTTGCTGTGTGCAGTTCTTTCCTTTTCATTGCCGAGTAGTGTTCCTCTGTGTAGATACATTTTTCTTATTAATGTATATTTGGATTGTTTCCAGCAGCAATGAATCCTAATTCTGTGGATATGTGCTTTCATTCTTATTGAGTGAATTCCACCTAGGAGTGGAATTTCTGTGCCAAGCTATTTCATTGATATTCAGAAGTTTTTTTTATTTTTATTTTTTGAAAGTCTCACTATGTTGCTTTCTGTAGAGGGTAGAGTGCCATGGTGGGTCACAGCTCACAGCAACCTCCAACTCTTGGGCTTAAACAATTCTCTTGTCTCAGCCTCCCAAATAGCTGGAACTACAGGCACCCACCACAATGCCTGGCTATTTTTTTTTTTTTTTTTACTGCAGTTTCCATTGATGTTTTAGCTGGCCCGGCCAGGTTCGAACCCATCTGGCTCAGTGTATGTGGCCAGCGCCGTAATCACTGTGCTATGAGCGCTGAGCCTAGAAGTCCTTTATAATTGTTAGAAATATTATTTTACCAAAAATGTGATTACTTAAACTCGAAAGTCATCATCAGGGTTCCTGGGGAATTCCTGGAGCATAAATACTTTGTCATTCTTTAATTATGTTGAGAGCCTCCATCCCAGCACACTGGGCAGTATATTCCAGGATCTATTGTAGTTCCATGATAGCTCAAAGCAAGCACAGAAAAAGAGACAAGAAAGAAAGAACATGACCTTCACACAGAACTATATAAAGCTTCTAAGAGCATTCATGGCTTCCACAGAAAAGTTGGTTTGGGGTGCTTCTAGCCAAAGACATCACAGATAAAGACACTAAAATCACAACAGTCCTTTGGAGTAAAGATTTGCACAGGACTAAATAGGGAATCAAAGACCATGATTTGGGTCTTTGGCTAAGCTATGTTTTAGCTGTGTGACTTTATATAAAATTCTAAGACCATGTCTGCATCTCAATTTCTAGCTTGTAAAATGGAGATGTAAATTTGTGAAATGATGACAGACATTCTCTGCCTCCTGCACAGGGACTCAGTGAGGATAAGCTAAGATAAGGTCTGCCAAGTCTTCACCCTTGATGAACTGTAGGTGAAGTTCATCGTAACTGTGCCATGTAAGATAGCACCATATGGAGAGAGGCAGGAACACACACAGAGCTTGTTTTGTGCTTTGATGGCTGGCACCTATTGCCACAAGGACTCAGCTGCCCTTCTTTCAGGGGACTCTAGGCAAGGTCAGGCACACAGTGATAATAACTCTTTGTGAGCTGCCAGCTGGACCCGGATGTCCTGCTCTATTATGTTCATGTCGGCAACAGGGGACTGTCAGGCTCTCTGTCCTTCTAAATCTGTAGGAGAACCTTTCCCAATCCCACAGCTACCTTTCTTCCCTCCGTACAATGGATCTTTGGTTCTTTCAGCCCTCGCTGACCTTTATTTACCCAACTCATTCTCAATTCACCACTGTAGATCACAAAAGTTTGAATATTTTATGAAAAGTTTGTTTTGGGTACTCTAGCCAAAGACATCACAGATAAACCTTAATCTGATATAAAAGTTTAGTGCAGGCAGCATCATATAACAGCTGTTATTTATTGAGAGCTACCCCTAAGTGCTAAGTGCTCTCATCTCTCCTACCCTATGGGTAGGGCTCTATTGTTATCCTCAGCTTACAGATGAGGAAACTGAGGCACAGTTTTATGGGAAGAACTCAGGACTAGGAGTCTTGGAACCTCAGGGTTCCACCATTGTCAACTCTCAAGGCCTCAGTTTCCTTATCAGGAAAATGACAGTGGGATTATCTCCCTTTAATCTCTGGCATCTTTTCTAGTTCTAACATCCTGTGAGTCTGTGTGTGCCTCTGAGTGAGTCAAATTGCCTTTCTGAAACTGTTTTCAGTTTTCCATCTGTAAAATGGGGAGACTCATCTCTACCTGGCTGATAATCCCCATAGGGCTATTGTGACAGCACTCTGTGAAGAGAAGGTTGTGCCAAGGGGCTGAGTGTGTGTTTCTCAGACCCCTATCCCCTAGGAAATGGTAAGTACCTTTCAAAAGCAGAAATTGGGAGCTCCCTTCTAGGTTTCCCCATTTGCTTGGTCAAGAGTGTAGAAACAACAAAGAACATGTGATATTTTGATACAAGAAAGCCCTGTGTATCACCTTGTTGAATACTTGCCATTTGACAGAAGAGACAACTGATGCCAACAAGGGTAGTGCTTTCTCCAAGGTCACTTAGAGGGTAAAAGAAGAGCCACAGCCCTGGCTCCCTGATTCTGGCATTCTGGTCTTTCAAAAACACCTCTAACCTTCTTACTTTCTAGGCACTGACCTAGAGTGAGATCTGGATCTCCTACAAGATGGCACAGTAGGGACAATCCCCTGGCTCTGAACTTTCAGAAGGCTGAGGGGGGCACTCCCCATTGTGCTCCCATTTTAGGGACCCACACAACACCTGTTATGTTATGTAAAAGAAAGCACAGCATGAGTCCCACACCTGCACTGTGGCCCTTCTCTGAGCTTCTTGGATTGGGTGGGAGCCTCTGCTCAAGCTGGGTTCTCTTCTAGGAGGCAGCTTGTTTTCTTGAGTAAGACTTTTCAGGGTTGGCTCTGCAGGCAAGCCCAGGTCAGTGGCATGGCAGAGGGAGGAGGAGGAGGAGTGCTGGCCAGGGATCTAGGGACCAGGTTTGCCAGCTCTCACTGGTGGCAGAGCTGAGTGGAAGGCCAGCCCTGATTCACCACCAAAAAGCTTCTGCCTGCCCCTGTATCTAGTCCCATACCAGTGCCTGAGTCAAGGCAGTGAAGGTTGTTTGAGGAGCAGAGAGGATAAGTGTGAGATATTCAAAGGCCTGAATTTTGTCTAGACTGTCAATTTGGTAGATCTGAACTGAACACTCCCTGGAGATAAACTAGAATTTAAGAGTCAGAGCAAGACATTAGCACTGTTTAGACTGGCATAGCTAGAATAATAATGAATCATAATCTTAGCTTCAGAGATGCTTTAGAGCAGAAACATTCCTTTTATGGATTTTTAAAAACCCGATTCATGGACTTCTGGGTATCAAGTAGCCACAGAAATTCTATGCAAAATATTATGTGTATTTGTGCAGGGGTATTTCTCAAGAGAGAGAATCCATAGTTTTTATCAGAGTCACAAAAAAATAAAATAGGAACAATTCCTGAATCAAAGGTCTCTAAGTAAAGGATAGAAATGATAGCAGAGAGTTTTAGAAAGATCACTTTGACAATAGTTCAAGGAAGAATTAAATTCTACCAGTTTCCTTATTGGAAAAATGGGCTTCATGGCAAGAAAGTACATAAATATTTAAGATTCTATAGCTGTTTAGTAAAGGAACACATATTTTCCTTTTATTTTCTAGATGCGGTCTCACTATGTTGCCCAGGCTGGTCTTGAACTCTTGGGTTTAAGCAGTGCTCCCACTTCAGCCTCCCTTGGCCAGGATTACAGGTGTGTGTTACCTCACTGGTTTAGAGGCATATATTTTTACACATCATCTCACTGACCTCCTCAAAGGTGACAGTCTGGAGAAGCTAAACGGCTTGTCCAGGTCACACAGCTTCTAGTGATTAGTTTCCAGATCTCCTGACACCTGTTTCAAGCTTTTTAACTTCATTTCTGAGACCCAGGCTCTCCTTCCTACCCTGTACTGTAGGTGGCCCTCCTTTTCCCTATTATAAAGCTGAATCAACTCTTCTTTACATCAAGAGGTACCAAGAAGTGACCTCCTAGGCAGAGTCTTCTGCTGGGGAGTCAGATATGCACCTGAATTAAAGGAGAAACTGGGCTGTAGCCTAAGTGCCCAGCACGGTGGTGGCAGCTTTTTGCTGAGCCGTTCTCTCCCATGCACATGGAGAGGGGCTGCATGTGGCCCTAAGCATGTGGCCCTGAAATGGATATATCATCACATGTGTTCTCTGGAGGGGGTACCCAGGAAGGCAGAGGTGAGAAGGGCTGCACAGTCCACATCTCGTGGCTGGACCTGTCTCCACGCACACATCTGCTGGTGCTGCCTGGGCACAGCACAAGTTTCCCAATTCCCAGGCCACAGAATTTCCCCTCCTACCCAACCCTCCACTAGAGCATCTACCCCAAACTCCTTGAACAATCCCAATGATTAGAAGACTAAGCCCTGCTTTAAATTCCAGACAAGCCCTCCACTCTCACTGTAATTTGAGGAATGTGTATGAATGGCCTTTGAGATGAAATGATATCACCAGTGGAGAAAAAAGCCAAATAAGATTACAATTGAAGCTGAACCCAAGCTGAACTTTTACTCATAAAAGTGTCTTTCATTTCTAAAACAGTATTTTAGAATAGACAAGATATTTTCACATACTTAAAAAATCTCCATGGAGTGGAGTGTGCCTGTGTGCTGGGCACAGTGCTAACATATTTGAAATTCAGCAGCGAACAAGGCATTCACAGTCCAGTCTGTGTGGATTCACAGCTGTGTGACCTGGACACCTCAAGGATTCACAGCTGTGTGACCTGGACACCTCAAGAATGAAGTCCAGAGGGCAAATGGCTGTCCCAAGGTCACAAAGCTGCTAGAAAAACAGGGCCATCCTTCATGTAAGGATCATGCTCTTATTACGTCTTCTTCAACCCTGGTCAGGCTGAAGCAGATGGGGTCAAAGCCTCCAGACTGTCTGTCTCCCAGGCCAGAGAAAATGATTCCCATGGAGTATGGGGATCATCTTTGGGAGATGAGGTCGGATTTGGCTGGGAATGGCATTTCCTCACTCAGGTGCTGGCTGGGTGCTAGGGCCAGGCTGGGGATAAGAATGACTTGCCTGATTCCATGAGAACAGTTGTGTCCCTAACCAGGTGTTTCATCCTGGCAAGAGAGTAAACCTGTGAACCTCTAGTGCATTTCAGCAGCTCCCTGAGGAGCCACACAGCCTTGCTGGCTGCTGGACAACTCTGCTCCTGCCAAGTGGTGCTGCTCAGGCCATGCAGTGCCCTTGGCCCCAGGTAAATGCCTGCACAATGAACAACAATGCCTGCACTGTCCCTCTGGGGCCCAAATATGTGCAACTTCTGCACCTGCACTCTGTCACCAACTTCATTAACATGATGTTTTAAATTTCTATATTTCTCTCTAGACTCTGAGATTCCAGTAGAGAAGATATGTGCTCTACAAACCTTTAGAACCCTAGAGCTTAACACAAGGCTCAGCAGTGATTAAATGTTACTCATCTTAATCAGAGGAAGGATGCGTATTCTCCTCATAGCCCAATCGCAGGGACACAACTTCCCAAGACTGAGGAGTCATTTCAGATCCATGGTGCACCAAGACCTGCTACTACCTGCACTACACCACGAGGCAGATGCTCAGGTGGATACACCACCTTTCCCATATTCTGCAGCCTGGAGGGGCAGGTGTTTGTGGCACTAGATTATAATATGTCAAGGTAGAAACAGTGAACTAGTGAAGCATTGGAAAAGTAGCAATAAATTTCTTTCTTTTCTTTTTTTGAGACATTCTCACTCTCCTAGGTAGAGTGCCATGGCATCATCGTAGCTCACAGGAACCTCAGACTCTTGGGTTCGGGTAATCCTCTTGCCTCAGCATTCTCAGTAGTTGGGACTGCAGGCACCCATCACAACGCTTGGCTAGTTTTTCTATTTTTTGAGATTGGTCTCACTCTTGCTCAGTGTAGTCTCAAACTCCTGAGCTCAGGCAGTCCACCCACCTAGGCCTCCCACAGTGCTAGGACTACAGGCGTGAGCCCTAAGTAGTGATGAATTTCAACTGGGGATAAGCAGAGATGGGGACAAAGGAAGGTTTCCTGAATACAGTAGGGGCTGGAGTTGGGCCCTAAACACTGAACAAAGACATGGAGGTGGTGTATACTCTCATAAAGGGAGAGACCACCTGCTAGTAACAGTGCTAATATGATCTAGGTGCTGGTACCAGCCTGTGTTGACTGCCCTACCTACCATTGATGCTGGTCCCCAGATAAATAGGGGCAGTGATGGCCTCGACCCTGTCCATGGAGCCCCAGGCAGTCACCTCTTTCTACACATCAATCTGGGAAGACCTTTTGGGGGTTTTTGCCTGGAATGTAGCCCCAGGGTCCTTCAACGAACAGCTAGTTGGCTTATGGCTAAAGATATGAACAGGATCCCCTCAAACACTAATTTGTTTACTCAGAGGAGCTCTGTGACCTCAGAGAATCTATGTGCATAAGACCAATTTTATTCACATACATTAAGATTCCTCTATGCGTATAAATGTGTGTGTGTAATAAATGCATGTATATATGTGAACATGTGGATGAAAGTATACCCCCCACCCCCACATCTGCAGTATCATATACTAAATGTCAGGTGGAGAACATTTGGTAACTGTAGGCAATCAAGCCTCCAGAGGACTAAGTGCTTCTTATAAGCTTGTAGGTAGGAAGTCTGCTGTTGGGTCCAGAATCTCGGGTCCAGTTTTTTGGTATTTTTCCTTTTTCCCCAAATGGGTAGCTGGCAGCTAACCAACCAGATTTACCGATTTATAGTAGCCAGATTTACCTGACAGGAGGGAGAGAAAGACCATGAGAGATGCCTGAGGGCTCAGAGCCTTCTGCAGTGGGACCAAGTCAGAGCAGCACAGATGGTCTGGGCCAGAGGCATCTCCTCCAGCCCCTTCCAGAGCTTGAGACCCCTCTGTGGCATCCTTTCCAGTCTACATCTGAATAGCAAGGAAGTGGGAATTCATGTTCTCTCAGGCAGCCCATGTCTCAGGTTTGCAGTAGGTGGTATCAATCCACCAGCACGCATAGCTGCAACCTAGCCCAGAGTAGGGAGCGTGGCCGCCCTTCAGTCCTGCTGTATGTCACCATTCACCTAAGTTTCCACTTTCTTTTGTATTTGGTCTCCTTCCCACCACCTTTGTCTCTGTCACTGCTTACACATTACTATCTTTGAATTATCTTTTGAAGGATCTTCTGAAAATGCTATGGGCTTCTTGCCAGAGAGCCTTGATCAGTAGGGCCTGGAGCAGAGGAATACTTCCTATGTTTACTCCTGTAGTAGTAACTACTCCTGTTCAGGTGTGTGTGCGTGGGGGGGGGGGGGCGCGTGCGTGTGCAGGGGTGTTAAGTGCTCTCCATCCCTGACCTATGGTTAGAGTGAAGAGGTCTGTCTCCTCACACTCAGGAGAAGTGAATGGAGGCTCATGAAGAGATCATTTAAAAAGAGGTTTAATGATGTGTGCTGTCTCCCTCTTGGCATAGCTAGGCTGGCATGTCCTTGTTAAATCACTCTGAAACCAGTGTGGTGGGGGGTCTCTCTCTCCAAAACACGTCATCAACTTAAGAGGACTTTAAGTTGTGAGGGACTGTCCTATGTGTTGTGAATGTTTAGCAGTATCCCTGCCTTCTCTACTCTAGAACCCAGTAGCAAAAACTTTCTGCTTCCAAATTGTGACAACCAAAAATATCTGTAGACATTGTCAAGTCTTCTCCAGGAGACAAAATCAGCCCTGGTTGGGAATAACTGCTGGAGCTAAATAAGCACTTCCTAGGCTTTTATGGAAGTGGTGTGAGTTTCCTCTGAGGAATGGGAGCCTGCCACTACTCTCAATCAAGTTGCCCCATCCTACCTTTGCAGAGCCAGGAATGTGGGTGCTGGGAAATACCATCTGTCATAATGGTTCTGAGTCATCCCTTCATCCACAATACGGGCTGAAGTGGCAGGCAGGGTGAGGTTGGGCAGCTGACAGGACTCAAGAGCTGGACACATTTGTTTCAGCCAAGTCTTCTGGCTGAGATGGAGGCAACTGTTCCGACCCCAGGAGAATGACACAGCAGAGCCAGGCAGGCCTTCCTGAGATAATGAATGTTAAGCCTTGTCAGATCAGCACCAAGGACAGTTCCAAAATGGCTGTACTATCAGACGCTTTGAACCAAAGTTCCTTTAAACATAAGTAGTTGGGTGGCACCTGTGGCTCAGTGAGTAGGGTGCCAGCCCCATATACTCAGGGTGGCGGGTTCAAACCCGGCCCTGGCCAAACTGCAACAAAAAAATAGCCAGGCGTTGTGGTGGGCACCTGTAGTCCCAGCTACTCTGGAGGCTGAGGCAAGAGAATCGCCTAAGCCCAAGAACTGGAGGTTGCTGTGAGCTGTGTGACGCCAGGGCACTCTACCGAGGGCAATAAAGTGAGACTCTGTCTCTAAAAAAAAAAAAAAAAAAAAAAAGGTGCATCTTACAAGGGTATATGTGAAACTTAGTAAATGTGGAATGTAAATGTCTTAGCACAATAACTAAGAAAATGCCAGGAAGGCTATGTTAACCAGTGTGATGAAAATGTGTCAAACGATCTATGAAGCTAGTGTATGATGCCCCA
>CAUYPK010099844.1:0-22849 GCA_963574355.1 Loris lydekkerianus | reverse complement strand
TTTGCTCAGCTTCTTATTGGAGGATCTATCCAACACTGCCAAAGGAGTGTTGAAATCTCCAACTATTATGGAGCTGGAAGAAATCAAGTTGCTCATGTCTGTTAGAGTTTCTCTTATAAATTGAGGTACATTCGGGTTGGGTGCATAAATATTAATAATTGAAATCTCATCATATTGTGTATTACCCTTAACAAATATGAAGTGACCATTCTTATCCTTCCTTACTTTTGTTCGTTTAAAGCCTATTGTTTCAGCAAATAGAATTGCAACACTTGCTTTTTTCTGATTACCATTTGCCTGAAGTATGGACAACCATCCTTTCACCCTGAGTCTACATTTATCTTTTAAGGTAAGATGTGACTCTTGTATACAGCAAATATCTGGCCTGAGTTTTTCAATCCAGTAAGCTACCCTGTGCCTCTTTAGAGGGCAGTTTAAGCCATTCACATTAATGGAGAATATTGATAAGTCTGGTAAAATTTTGGGGATTTAGTTTTTCAGAAGTCCAGTGGAAGTTTTTAAATCTTTCACCTCTGTGGAAGTTGGAGTTTGATCAAAAGTTTCTGAGTGAATTTACTTTTGTGGTAGAAGATTGGGCTGGTCATTATGGAGGATATGTCTGAGAATATCCTGGAGAGCTGGTTTGGTTATGGTAAATTTCTTGAACATATGAATGTCATCAAAGTATTTAATTTCTACATCATAAATGAAACTCAGTTTAGCTGGATACAGGATCCGGGGTTGAAAGTTATTTTGCTTTAGTAGATTAAAAGTCAATGACCACCGTCTTCTGGCTTGGAAAGTTTCAGCAGAGAGATCTGCAGTCATTTTAATATTCTTCCCTTTGTAGGTAATGGATATCTTATATCTGGCTGCTTTTGGAATTTTCTCCTTCATGTTAACTTTACTGAAGTTAATTATGATATGTTTGGTGGATGTCTTATTCAATTGAATCTTGCTGGGGTTCTGAAACTGTCTGCTATCTGAATTTGACAATTTCTTTGCATGGCTAGAAAATTATTTTTCATAATTTCATGGAGAAGTGTCTCTGTGCCTTGCGAGGCCACTTCATCAGTTTCAGGGATTCCAATGAGGCAGATATTAGCCTTCTTCAAATTGTCCCAAAGCTCTCTGAGATAATTATCTGTTTTTGCTGTTCATTTCTTTTCCATTTTGAGTGTTTGGGAGCATTCAAAAACTTTGTCTTCAATGTCAGAAATCCTTTCTTCTGCTTGCACCACTCTGTTACTGAGGATTCTACTGTATTTTTTCAGATTTTTGAGGGCTGAAAATTCTTGCTTCAGTGCCTCAAAATCTTTGGTGGTTTTGTCTTTAAATTCATTAAATTCTTGAGACAGCTTTTTCATTTCTCCTTGAATTTTTAATTCCAACTTTTGAATTGTTCCTCGAATTTCTAATTCCAAATTTTCCTCCATTCTATTAATCTTGTTTGCAATCCAAATTCTGAATTTGATTTCTGACATCTTGGCCAGCTGTTTATGAATGGGATCTTCAGTTACATCTACCATATCTTTCTTTGGAGGGGTTGATCTATTCTGGTTATTCATGTTACCAGTGTTTTTCTGCTGATTCTGCCCCAAGATTATTTTATACCATTTGATTTTTCTCCTGGAGCTTTGTTGAGGATCCATACAGTGCTATGGCCTGAGAAACTGGCGACCTGTTTGGTGTAGTGTGGCTAAGTGGTTCTGTCTTGTTTTCAGCTGTTCTTTGTATAACCCTAGTGAAACAGTTACTCTGTGTTAACTCTCAGCTGTGGAGAAATACCAGCAATTAAGTCACCCCTTCCCCCCCTCACAGGCAACAAATTGAAAGGAAAATCAAACCACACGCCCAGGGCACCACTTGAATAGTCCTTGGGTGATTGGCTCAGTTCAAAAGGTCCAAATCAATTTTCTCAGTCAGTACCTGTCTCAGGTGGGAGAGTTTAAAAGGTCTCTGGCAACTGGATCACAGGGGTCTGGTGACAACTCAGATATGATTTGCTCCAGGGCTCCGTGAAGTCAGGAGGACCCACCCAGCACATAGATTAGTCTGGGAAGGTTGATGCCTCCTTCCCCACCTTGCACCTCTGTCACACCCAATCACTGATAGCCCTGCAGGGCTGTGACCCAGTTGTCTCCAGTGAGCAGATACTCCAGGCATTTTCACCTGCCTGAATCACAAGGAAATATGTATCTGCTCAGCCAGGCTTCTGCTCTCTGCCTCTATGCAGTGGGGGGGTGGGGGGGTGAGGCCTGACAACCTCGGGTGCTTGATGCAGACTGGGGGTGTTCACTCATTTCTAGCCCCACCCCTGATTTATGTTACTGACACAGCAGAACAACTTTGCAGGAATTTGTTTCTGTTCCTGCTAAATTCCCTTTCAGAAGAGAAGCTGTTTTGAGTTCCCAGAACCTGCTCCTGAGGCCCTGTCTTTGCTCCTGCAGGTTTGTATTCGGTTAGCTGTCAGTTCTAGCCTCTTGCCTTCCTTTGTCTATATGCTGATGATCCCCTGAGGGCTGGGTGCATCTTAGGCTCAGTAAAATGGTCCTCTGGGTCAGCCCGACCCTGGGAATTTCCCGGCTCTGTGCATGAGTCTCTAGTCCCTGTGCTCTACTCAGGCTGGTACCACCTCAGGCAAACCCTTTACTCACGGGGCCTGTGTTTCTATCCCAGATCTGTTCCACCATGGTTGCCACCTGAGAAGATGCCCAGCCTCCTCTGTTTGCCCAGGGAAACGGGGTGTGGCTTCAGAATATCTGGGAGTGAGCCTTATTGTTGCCGAAAACTGCTGTTGTTCTACACCTCAGGGCACTGTCACTCTGGTGGCATGGTTCCCTCTCAGCCGACTGTCCTCTCCTCACTCCCATGCCACAGAATTAGCGCTGACCAGCTGCATTCTAGGCCCTGTCCACACCCCTCAAGAAATCACCCAAGAATCTGGACTCCTGGGGAACAGGCCTCCCAACCTCAGAGTGAGAGTGGAGGGGAGTGCTGGGAGCTCAGAATTGCAGGTAGACAATATGTACAGTTTTATACAGTTTTATGCCAGAGAACGCCATTGCACCATAGTAGGGGAGGTAGGTCCAGTTTTTGGAGGGTCTCTCCCATGGAGTGTAGTGGGAGGATCTTTGAACTCTGCTCATTTGTTTGTAGGGCCCTCTGAGCCATTTTCATGGGGGAAAGGACTCCCATCTGCTTGGTGGATTTTGTACCATTTGTTTGTATCCTTGAGGTCGCAGCTCGCCTCAGCAGGGTTGATGTGGGTTCTTCAACCTCTCTTGATGCAGCTTTAATCTACCAGGCCATTTGCTGAATTTCTGTCCTTTAACTCTCCTTCTAGATGGGAGCCTTTGTGGAAAGCTGGCTTCAGTCAGCCATCTTGTCTCCACCCCCACGTAAACCCTTTTAATAAATGATTAGATTTAAGGGGATCAAGTATTTGCTGTCATAGAATATTTTAGTAAAAAAAGAAAGGAGTCTAATGGGCTGACTGGTTGCTTCTACATACATTGGTGAAGGCAGGGAAAGAGACTGTTGGCCATTTGTCAACGTGACAATACATTGACCACATAGGAATAAGCAGACTTTGGGAGTTTAGCAGACACTAGTAATAAAGTAACACTATTACTGGAGGCTGAAAATGGCACTGTGGTCCACCTGTATAGGGTTATGTAGGTAAGATAATTAATAAAAATCTATCTTGGATCTCTCTCACAGTGGGCCAGCAAGTCTTAAAATGCACACTGTATTTATTTTCCCAATTCCATAGTGGAACGCACAGTTGGTACAGACATACTCAGCAATTAGGAAAATACTCATCTTAGTTTTCTGATCTATGGAGTGAGAACTATTAGGATAAGAAAAACAAAGCAGAAGCCATTAAAACTGCCTTTGCCAACCATACCCCATCCAGGTAGACTGTTTATCCTATTCAGAAGGCAGAGCAAGCATGGAGAATTAATGACAGCAGATAATCATAAACTTAATCAAGTCACAACTTTAATTACAACCAATATTCCAGACATGGTTTCATTCCTAGAGAAAATCAGTATACTCTTTGATGGCACAAGCACAATGCATAGCAGGTTCTTTATTTTGGATTTTTGAGGCATTTGAGTCTTTATTTTGTTTCTTTTAATTTCAAAGTATTAAGAGGATACAAATGTTTTTGTTACATGGATATACTATATAATGCTGTATAATGCTACAGTGCTCATTGAACACAATAGGTAAGTTTTTTATCCCTCACTTCTGGCTTATCCTTCCCTTCTTAGCTTCCAATGTCCTCAGTTTTTTTATGCCTGTGTGTACCCATTGTTTGGCTTCTGATTATTAGTGAAAACATGTGCTGTTTATTTTTTCACTCTTGTGATACTTCACTTAAAAGAAGCCTTCAGTTCCATTCAAGTTGTTGTAAAAGACATTATTTTATTCCATTTTATGGGTAAAAAGTGCTTCATGGTGTGTATATCTAGCTATCTATATCTCTCTATATATATCATGTAAGATATATATCATGTAAGATATATATCATGTAAGATATATACACATGTAAGATATATATCATGTAAGATATATATACACACACACACACACACACACACACACACACACACATACCATTAAGCACTACTTACCCATAAAAAGGAACTTCTCAGGAAAATACATATCACATTTTCTTTATCCACTCATCAGTTGATGGCCACTTAGGTTGATTTCATATATTTGTAACTGTGAATTGTAGTAGGATAAGCATTACAGTACTGATGTCTTTTTTTTTTTTTTTTCTTTTTCATTAAATCATAACTGTGTACATGTACATGCATTTATGGGGTACAATGTGCTGATTTTATATACAATTTGGAATGTTTACATCAAACTGGTTAACATATCATTCTTCTCACTTATTTAATTGTTATGTTTAGACATTTGTCCGCTACTATTAATGTATTTGACATACGCTTGCAATATGCACAGTAAGTGACGTTCCACTGATTACCCTCCCTCCTCTTGCCCTCCTCGTCTTTCCTTCTTTCTGGCCTATAATTGTGTTTTATCTTTTATATGAAAATGTGGGTGGTTATATATTGATTTCATAACAGTATTGAGTACATTGGGTATTTTTTTCCATTCTTGAGATACTTTACTTAGAAGAATATGATCCAGCTCCCTCCATGTAAACATAAAAGAGGTAAAGTCTCCATCTTTTTATGGCTGCATAATATTCCATGGTATACATATACCACAATTTGTTAATCCATTCATGGGTTGATGGACACTTGGGCTGCTCCCATGACTTGCCAATTATGAATTGGGCTGCAATAAACATTCTTGTGCAAATGTCTTTGTTGTAAAGCAACTTTTGGTTACCCTGATATATACTTAGTAGAGAAATTGCAGGATCAAATGGCAGGCCTAATTTTAGTTCCCACATTCTTGTGAAAATGTCTTTGTTGTAAAACAATTTTTGGTCATCTGGATATATACTTAGTAGAGGAATTGCAGGATCAAATGGCAGGTCTAATTTTAGTTCCCTAAGTGTTCTCCAAACTTCTTTCCAGAGGGAATGTATTAGTTTGCATTCCCACCAACAGTGCAGAAATGTTCCCTTCTCTCCATATCCACGCCAACATCTGTAGTTTGGGGATTTTTTTATGTGGGCTAATCTTACTATAGTTAGATGATATCTCAAAGTGGTCTTGATTTGCATTTTTCTGATGATTAAAGATGACGAACATTTTTTCATGTGTCTGTAGGCTATGTGCCTTATCTTCTTCAGGGAAGCTTCTGTTCAAGTCCCTTGCCCACAATGAAATGGGATCACTTGTTCTTTTCTTATTAATAAGTTTGGGTTCTCTGTGGACTCTGGTTATCAAACCTTCGTCAGAAACATAACCTGCAAATATCCTCTCCCATTCTGAGGACTGTCTGCTTGCTTCACTTACTGTGTTCTTGGCTGTGCAGAAGCTTTTTAGTTTGATCAGATCCCAGTAATGTATTTTTGGTGTTGCTTCTATTGCCTGGAGGGTCCTCCTCATAAAGTATACTCCTAGGCCAATTTCTTCAAGTGTTTCTCCTGCACTCTCTCCAAGAATCTTTATAGTTTCACGTCTTAAGTTTCAATCTTTTATTCAGTGAGAGCCAATTTCTGTTAATGATGAAATGTGTGGGTCCAGTTTCAGTCTTCTACAAGTTGCCAGCCAATTCACCTAGCACCATATATCAAATAGGTAATCTCTCCCCTAATTTATGTTTTTGATAGGCTTATCAAAGATCAAATGTCGATAAGTGTCTGTGTTCATCTTTTGGTTCTCTATTCAGTTCCATACATCTACCTCTCATATAATCTGATATCTTTTTAATAAAATGACTTCTTTTCCTTTGGATAGAAACCCAATAGCCCAATTACTAGATTGAATTGGAAGTATACATGAAGTTCTTTGAACAATCTCCATAATGCTTTCCATAGGAATTGTACTACTTTGAAGTCTCTCCAAAAGTGTATGAGTGTTATTTTTCACTACATCTACACTAATATCTTTTTTTTTTTTTTTTTTACTTTTTAATAATGGCCATTCTGACAGGAGTAAGTTGGTATTATTTTTCTCTGTGGTTTTAATTTGCATTTTCATGAAAACGAGTGATGTTGAGCATTTTTTCATATGTTTGTTGGCCACATGTCTACCTTCTTTTGAAAAATCTCTGTTTATGTGTTTTGCCCAATTTTTGATTGGGTTGTTTATTTTCTTGCTGAATTGTTTGAGTTATTTGTATCTTTTGGATATTAATTTTTTATTAGATATAAAGTTTGTGAATTTTTCCTTCCATTCTGTAGGTTGTTTATTTATTCTGTTGACAATTTCCATTTCTATACAGAACAATTTTAATTTAAGTAAGTCAAATGTATTTATATTTGTTGCTGCTGTATTTTACTTTGCAATCTTAGTAATGAAATTTTGCCAGGTCCTACATGTAAAATAATTTTTTTCTACATTTTCTCCTGGAACTTTTATGGTTTCATGCCTTACATTTAAGTCTTTTATCCACCTTGAATTAATATTTTGTGTATGGTGATAGATTAGGCATCCTGCTTCATTCTTCTGTATTCTTCAGCTATTCAATTTTCCTGGTATCATTTATTTAATAGAGCATCCTTTCCTCAGTGTATGTTTTGGTCTGCTTTATCAAAGATCAGTTGATAATAGGTATATGATTTCATTTCTGGATTATCTATTCTGTTTCATTGGTCTATGTCTCTAATTTTATACAAGGACCATGCTGTTTTGGTTACTGCAGCCTCATTGTCAGGTAATGAATGGGATGCCTCCAGATATGTTGCTTAGGATTGCTTTGGATATTAAGGGTTTTTCTTGTTCAAAATGAAGCTTAGGACTTTTTTCTAGTTCTGTAAAATAGGATGTTTGCATTTTGTTGTGAATTGGCTTGAATCTGTAAATCACTTTGGGTATTTAATGACAGTTATCCTACTAGTCGATAAGCATGGGAATTCTTTTTATTTCTTTGTGTTATCTACAATTTATTTCATACAATGTTTTATAGTTCTCCTTGTATGTATCTTTCACCTCCTTAGTTAAATACATTCATAAGTATTTTATTTTCTTTTTAGGAACTATAAATATTATTGAGTCTGTGATTTGACTCTCAGCTTGAGTATACAGTATATTGAAATGCTACTGTTTTGTGTGCATTGACTTTTTAACCTAACATTTTGCTGAATTGATTCTCCATTTTAGGAGTCTTTTAGTGGGATCATTAGGGTTTTCTAAATTCAGTATCATATTGTCAGCAAAAAGAAATACTTTGATCTTTTCTTTTCATGTTTACAATCCCTTTATTTCTATCTATTGCCTGATTTCTCTAGCTAAGACTCCAGTACTATGTAGAATAGAAGTGGTGACAGTGGGCACTCTTGTCTTGTTTTTATTCTTAGGGGGAATGCTTTCAAATTTTCCTCATTTAATATTATGTTGGCTACGGGTTTGTCAAATATGACTCTTATGATTTGGGTGTATATTCCTATTATGCCTAGGTTTGGGTTTTTTTCCTATAAAGGGATATTGAATTTTATAGAATGCTTTTCTTGTTATCTATCTTTTGAAATGATTGTATGGTCCATAATTTTGTTTCTATTTAAGTGGTGAATCACATTTATTGATTTATATACCTTGAACCATTCTGAATCCCTGAAATGAAACCCACTTGTTCATGGTGAACTATCTTTCTAATGTGCTGTTTAATTTGGTTTGCTAACATTTTATTGAGAATTTTTTTTTTTTTTGAGACAGAGTCTCACTATGTCACCCTCTGTAGAATGCTGTGCTATCACAGCTCACAGCAACCTCAAACTCTTGGACTTAAGTGATTCTCTGGCCTCAGCCTCCAAAGTAGATGGAACTACAGGTGCCTGCCACAATGCCCATCTAAGAGATATTGATCTGTATTTTTCTTTTCTGTTGTTGTGTCCTTTCTTGGCTTGGGTACCAAGGTGATACTTGGTGTAGAATGAGTTAGGAAGGATACTTTCCATACTTTCCATCTTGATAATATGGAATAATTTTCATAGGATGTGTGCCAGTTCTTGTTAAGTCTGGTAGTGTTTTGCTGTGAATCTGTCTAGTCTTCTACATTTGGTGGGGAGGGTTATTACTCCCTAAGTCTCACTACTCATTATTGGTCTGTTCATGGTATGTTTATTCCTGATTGAGTCTTGGGAGTTGCTTGTTTCTAGAAATTTATCCATTTTTCTACATTTCCCAAATTTTATACATACAGGTTTTTGTAGTCTTCATGATGTTATTTTGTATTCCTGTGGTATCAATTGTAATGTCTTCTTTTCCGCTTTTTTTTTTTTTTTGAAGTTTTTCGGTCCTTTCTATTTTATTTCTGGTTAGTTTTTCTATTTGTCTATTGATTTTTAAAGACACAACTTTTTTTTTTTTTTTTTTTTTCTTTTAAATCATAGCTGTGTACATTAATGCAATCATGGGGCACCACACACTGGTTTCATAGACCGTCTGACACATTATCATCACACTGGCCAACATAGCCTTCCTGGCATTTTCCTAGTTATTGTGCTAAGACAGTTATACTCTACATTTACTAAGTTTCACATATACCCTTGTAAGATGCACCACAGGTGTAATCCCACTAATCACCCTCCCTCCGCCCATCCTCTCCCCTCCCTCCCCTCCCTTTCCCCCTTCCCCCTATTCTTGGGTTATAACTGGGTTATAGTTTTCATGTGAAAGCCCTAAATTAGTTTCATAGTAGGGCTGAGTACATCGGATACTTTTTATTTCATTCTTGAGATACTTGACTAAGAAGAATATGTTCCAGCTCCATCCATGTAAACATGAAAGAGGTAAAGTCTCCATCTTTCTTTAAGGCTGCATAATATTCCATGCTGTACATATACCACAATTTATTAATCCATTCATGGATTGATGGGCACTTGGGCTTTTTCCATGACTTAGCAAATATGAATTGGGGTACAATAAACATTCTGGTACAAATATCTTTGTTATGATGTGATTTTTGGTCTTCTTGGTAGATGCCCAGTAGAGGAATTACAGGATTGAATGGCAGATCTATTTTTAGATCTCTTTAACAATATTGATTCTTCGAACCCACGAGCATAGAATGTTTTTCCATTTACTTGTGTCTTCTGTGATTTATCTTTTTTTTTATTTTTTTCCATTGCTTTATTTTTTATTGTTGGGGATTCATTGAAGGTACAATAAACCAGGTTACACTGATTGCATTTCTTTATTCAATGTTTGTAGTTCACCTTGTGGACATATTTTGTTTCCTTGGTTAAATGTATTCTTAGTATTTTATTTTTAATGCTATTGCAAATGTATTGAATTATTTATTTGATTCTCAGCTTGGCTGTTACTAGTATATAGAAATGCTACTGATTTGTGTATAGTAATTTCATAACTTAAGACTTTACTGAATTTACTTATCAATTTTTGGTGTCTTTTGCAAAGTTATTAGAGTTTTCTAGATATAAGATCATACCATCAGTAAACAGGGACAGTTTGACCTTCTCTTTCCAGGTTTAGATGCCCTTTATTTCTTTCTCTCACCTGATTGCTCTGGCTAAGACTTCCAGTATTATATTGGATAGAAATGGTGACAATGGGCATCTTTGTCTTGTTTCAGTTCTTAGAGGACATTCTTTCAACTTTACCCCATTCATGATGAGGTTGGTCATGCATTTTTCACATATGGCTTTTATTATTTTGAGGTATATTCCTTTTATGCTTAGTTTAAGAGTTTTTACTATGAAGAGGTGCTAGATTTTATCATATGCTTTTTCTAAAGCTACTGAAATGATCATATAGTTTTTGTCCTTAATTTGGTTTATGTGGTAAATCACATATATTGATTTGCATATGTTGCACCATCCTTGCATCCATGGGATGAAACCCATTTGAACATGATGAATTATTACTTTTTTATGTGCTGTTGGATTCAATTTTCTAGTATTTCATAATTTTCTTTTTTTGCATCTATTTTGATAAGGGATATTGCTTTATTGTGTCCTTTTCTGGCTTTGGTATCAGGGTAACTTTATAGAATGAATTAGGAAAATTTTTTCTTCTCTTTAATGTTATGGAACAGTTTTAGTTGTGTAGGTACCACTTCTTCTTTTTAGGTATGGTAGAATTTATTTGTCTTTGAGCCACCAGGCTCTGGGCTTTTTGTTTGTTTCTTTGCAGATTTTTTATTAGTTATTCAATCTTTCTATTCATTATTGGTCTGTTGAGGGTGTCTATTTGCTTCTGATTAAAGCTTGGAAAGTTGTGTATTTCCAGAAATTTATCAATTTTCTTTAGATGTTCATTACTAGTCTCAGATAAACTTTTGTATTCTGGTGGTATCTGTTTTAATGTCTTCTTTTTCATTTCTGATTGAGATTATTTGAATACTCTCTCTTCTTTTCTTGGTTAATATACCTAGTGGTATGTCAATTTTGTTTATCTCTTCAAATAATCAACTTTTTGCTTCTCTGATACTTTAGATGTTTTCTGTTGTTTGTTTTAATTTCCTTTAGTTCTGGGTTTTATTATTTCTTGTCTTCTGATAACTTTGAGTTTGGTTTGTTTTTGTTTTACTAGTTCCTTGAGCTATGAAATTATACTGTTAAATTGTTGTCTTTCTCAGCATGGCTAGAGTTTTATCTATTTTATTGATATTTTAAAAGTATAATATTTTGTATATATTATTTTCTCTATTGATTTTCTATATTCAATTTCCTCAGTTTCTGCTCTTATTTTTATAATTTTCCCTTTTCCTCCTTTTTAAATTTAGTTTTCTAAGGTGGAATCTAAGGTTATATTTTTCCCTTTATGATACATTTATTTAATGCTGTAATTGCAATCCTAATACCTGTTAGTTTGGTGTTAAGTATTGCAGAGGGGAACCTTTCTGGAATGTTAAAATTACATGTCCACATTTTAGTGACCTATTATTTTCTCACTAAATTTTATTCAGCAGTATACCTTCTCCCTCCCTCTCCTGTTCTTTGTGAGACAGGAAGGCTAGAGTGGATAGTGTGAGAAAAATATCCTCTGCCAGCTAGGATAAATCTCTGATAAAGTCTTTTCCCCTACAGAGGAGGTCTTTGTTGTGGCGAATACTCTGGGAATATTTCTTAGTGATTACTCTTCCCCATCATCTGCTAGAACCAGGAAAGGGAGTCCAGGATCCTCATTGTGAGAACTTTATGAGGTTCCTTGAGGTAAAAGTCATTAATCTGAATTAACCCCTAAACTGGGCTGTCAGGAGACTCTCAATTCCATTGCAAATATTTATTCATTGTGTATTAATCTGGTCAAAATTACCATTTCAATGGTATGGAAGTTTTATGGTTCAAGTTATTTTTGTTTTAGGTAAGTGGATCTTTGCTGGAACTTTCTAAATTTGTCTCTCCGTCCATAATTACAGATGCTAACTTGTCTTGCTGCTTCAATTCTCTAATAAGTCCAAAAACAGTCACCAATTTTACTGTAGCAGATATTTTTCTTGTTATAAGGGAGTGATAACTTCCAAGTTCTTTTATGTATTAGGATTGAAAGCTGATGGCATGTTATTAAATTATTTATTATTTGATAGGTAAGTATAGTGTTGTTTTAACTTGAATATCTTTAATTATATGTGATGAATTTTATTCACATGTTTAAAAGCTTTTTAAATACATTTTTGCATATTCCTTTTTGACCTCCCTATTTGTATTCATGCTACTTTCATCATCCTATAGATCATTGACTCATCCAATTCCTACCATGACAAATTATTTTCTAAGTACTCTTCCTTTTCAGTTGTCTTGCTCATTTTTCAAATTTAACATTCTTACTGGTGCCATTCTAATTCAAAACCTGGCATAATATAATAGTTTCCAAATTAAATCATTTTATTTCTTCATGTCTAGGTTAGTTTTATGTTTATGAGAAAGAAATCTAATATTAAAGAAGTTATAAAACTTTAATAGGTTATAAAATAAACTCATTAAGAGTTCTAGCCTTGGATTTTAAAAGATCTGGTTTGAGTTCAGGTTTTGCTTCTTATAGTTGTATGATGCTATATGAGTCCCTTTATGTTTCTTAGCTTCCATTTCCTTATAAATAAAAGTAACAATAATATTTACTCAAATGTTATTGTATTGATGAACAAGAGTTATTCATAACCACTGAGATGGCAATTGGCATTAAATTACGCAGATGGATCACATATATGACATTTGTACATGTTTTAAATATTCTTCCCTTTACCATAGATGCTTTTGAAGCTTCTATTGAGTAAGTACCAATTTGTTTTCTTCAAGTTAGGGAGGTTTTGTTCACCTTTAGCCTTAGTAACAGCTTTCATTTATAGACCTTTATTTATCTTACTCTTCTCCCCACTACAATGCATATGGCAAATGCAATATTTTGGTCCTAGTCAGGACCAGTCAAAAGAATATATGTAACTCATGCAAGTTCATGGCTTCAACTGGGAAACCAAGCCTACTGCATATAGTATCATTTTAACTATACTTTTTCATTAAATCATAGCTGTGTACATTGATATGATCATGGGGCATCATACACTAGTTTCACAGACTGGTTGACACATTTTCATCACACTGGTTAACAAACTTTACATTAACTCTATAATGCTAGATTGCTTTTGAGTTATGACTTTTTATGTATATTCCAAGAAGTTTCTGGCATTTTAGATATGGGTAAATAACTCCACAATATGAGGCCTAGGCCTCCTCTTTCAGTTGGATTTCTTCCCCTTATGGGGCCACTTCAACGCTATATTTGTTTAGAATCCTAGAAACTTCTACTTACACTTTCTTGAGTACTTCTCACAACAATGTCTAACATCTCAATCCAACTCTGGCTCCAATGCACTTCTATTTCATTATTCTGTTTTGTATTCTGCTAAATATAACATCATGTGTTTTTTTTTTTTTTCTTTACATTATCCTTTTCTTGGTTATTTTTTAAGTTTGTCATCTCTAAATAACATATTTTAAGTACCTTGTTTTAAGCAGAACCATGAGGGGAAAGGAATTCAAGAATGTCATTACTCCCTAATCATAGGCAGTTTGAACACATAATTTATGTTTTGCCTCTACAGAGAACACTAGTTTTAAAAGAAACTAACCTGATTTAGACCAACTTGAATGCAAAATTCATCAGCAGTTACATATCATACATTCTCAAGAGATCATGGTACTAAGTTGATTACAAACAGCTGCATGACTTAATTGCCACTGAAATGTTATTCAAAGGACAATTAAACCCAAAATATCCACATATAGATTTCTGTTCTGTATCCTTTGCACAGTTTACAGGCTAACACTGACTGACCTTCAAGCCATGTGTTCAGGTATTTTAATCACAGTAATCAGAATGTTGGGAAGGTCATTGACTAGGTTAAGTACCATTAAGTTTTTGTAAGGACCTATTAGAAAAAAAAGAAGAATTTTGTGTGTATAATAACAGTAGTTATATAGGCATAGTATTTTGTGTCCAAAGGGTATTTTTTTCCCCAAAATCTTGGTAGATAATGTTGAATTTGGCCATGAATGCTGTATTTGCTGATGTAGACACTACTGTCCAGTGGTTTGATATTTTAATAAGAATAATCTTCTCTATAGAACATAGTTATTGAAAACAGGAATGTAAAGATTTCTTTTATCTGTATGCAAGTATTCCAAGAAAGTGAGAGTATCTCCCCTCTGGGAATCCCCAGTCTGGGCTTGGAGAATCACATCAGCCTTCTCCATTGTCTTCTCCTTTTTCATTTCTCTGAATGATGCACCATAAACTACTTGCTTTCAAAATACAGGAGCTGTTAGGTATTTTAGTGCTAGAGATCAGTATGGATCTAATAATAACTAAGGACAAGAATGGAATATTTTCTAAATAAATATATGTATATACCAAATAATAATAGCCTTTGATGAATGTTAGGAAGGAAACAAAGAGTCTTTACGGCAGAATAGTGTGGGGGAATTAACATTTAAAATGGTCATAAAGAGGCTGCATGCACAGGTGGCATATAAACTGAAATATGAATGACAGAAGAAGAGGTTATACAAATAGCTGGGCAGACAAAACTTGAAGGAAATTTGTACAGCAAGTACTGAGGCCCTGGGGTAGTTTTCTCTTAGGAACTAAATATGGCTATTGGCGAAATAATGAATGAATTATTCTGAGTAAAACTGGAGAGTGAGTTAGGGGAAGAGTTATTAAGAGTTTGTAGGTCATTATAAGTCTTGTTAATTTTATTCTAAATGAATTTTAAAACCATTGAAGTTTTTAAGCAGGAAGAGAGCGTGATTATATTCGCATTATTATTTTAAAAGATCACTCAGGTTGCTTCATGTAGAATGAATTATGAGGGACTGATGAAATTGATGACTAGAAGTGGAAGACCAATTTGAAGACTATCATGGCAACGCAGGGAAAAGTATAACCTGTATTAACGTATGACAATGGATATGAAGAAAAATTGATAGATTCAGAAATATTTTGGAAGTGGGATCACCAGGATTTTGTAATGAGTTATATATCTGCATGTGTGTGTATGTTTGCATATGAACCATGAGGAAAAAGAAACAGATGACTCTATTTTCTGGCTTGAGCAAGAAATGGTGCCATTGTTTTCTGAGGTGAGTAAGAGTGGAAGAGGAATAAATTTGGAAGAAATCAAGACCTTAATTTATGAAATGACATTTGAGATATCTGTTAGACACATATAAGATAGTAAAATAAAACATTGTGTATAAATGCCTTGGGCCCAGGAGAAATGTCTAGGCTAAAGATATACATTAAAAACTAATTTCTATATGGTTACTAATTGGTGGTGTGAAATTATTGAAAACACCTAGAAAGACTATGGATAGGGAACAGAAGAAAATCAAGAAATTTTAAAGAAAATTAAATCTTAAGGGATTTTTTAAAGAAAATTATATCTTAAGGGATTTCAGCATGATAAAGGTCTTTTAGAGAAGAAGAAGCTAAAAATAGAGCTAGAGGAGTAGCTAATGAGAGTAGAAAATATGCATGTATATAACAAAAAAAAAAAAAAAGAATAACTACATCTATTGAATGTTGCTGATAGATTTAGGAAGGTGAAAACATGTTTACTGCTTTGAGCAACGCAAAAGCCAAGGATAGCTTGATAATGATATTTTCACGGAAATGATGGGAATGGAAATCAAATTAAAACATGTTTAAGAGTAAATAAGAATACCTGTCTTAAATGGCACAAGTTCAAGCACTTACCAATCTTTCCTTCATCAAATAAGTAACAAATATAAACTACACAAATTGAAATTAAAAAATATTAGTGATTGAATGTAAAATAAACTTCCTTATAACAACAAATGGAATAGGGTCACAAAGTAGAGAGTAAGACTAAATTCACAGATTATGAGAGATAGTTTCCTGTAGAATAATAAATGAAATCCTACAGCTGAGGTATGGATACTATATCAAGTCATACTGCCTAAAGCTAAGAAATTAAGTAGGGCCTCTCACAATGAAAATATGCTAAGAAACCTATTGTTGACATTATATCTGCTTTATTAAAATGTAACCAGTTTATGGAATGGATTAAATCTGATGAAGTAAATCAAGCCCTCCACTGCTTTATTTATGGAATTTGGAAATGTCTTAAATATCATCATAGGACTGAATATCCCCCAAAATGATCATAGCACATGATTCTGCACTGAGCATCTAATGGCCCTCCAGAGGCAAACACAGAGATGACTGGAAGGAAGTGATGTATACAAAGAGTGAATGTGATATGGAAAGAAAAAAACATAAACAAAAATTCTTTCAAACTTAGTGTGTAAACAGCAGCTATAAATCAAACAAACTAATACTAAAAGAGTCAGTCAATAATTAAACATGAATTTATTCCAAATGAAATCAATTTAATTAAATAGGAAAAGATAATAATATATGATAATAGAATATATTGACTGCATCCTTCAAGAGATAAATATAGACATAATAGTTTAAAAAGAAAAAATATAATTAAAAATTAAAGAAAGAAATGAAACTATAATAGCTAGTTGAACAAAACATAAATATCTTAGTAGTAAAGAATAAAACCACTGATGTAAAATAAATCTAATAATGTGTGTTAAACTCTAGCCTGGACAATTCTAGTTATGAAGAGAAATAGTGACTTGAAAGAGAATACTGAGATATTTACTCATAATGTTCAAGAAAACAAAGTGATCAATAGCAAAGTCCTGGTCTGGATGTCACCAAGAAGGTAGATAGGATTTGTCACTCCTTATTCCCCTTTAGCACCCACATGCAAAAATGCCTTCATAAGAGTTAAGAAAACCAGGTAAGAGATACTGGTATTTGAGTATAGCATAAAAATAAGAAAAGACAAATTGAAGAGGATAGGAAGAATAGTTTTACATTATGTGCATCACCTCTCCTCCAACCCCTAGGCAGCACATGGTGGAGAGAGATACTTTCTATATGTAAGAATGAGAACAATGTATCATACTTTTCTTTAGACATCAGCACTGAGTATATCCTAGTAAAACCCATCACTGGCAGAGCCCCCCAAAATAAGGCCCCAGACTCCAGACTGGTAATTGTGAACCTAGCCTCTAAGACCATGTTGGTGCCTAGTCAGACTCTATAGTCCCAGGCCCCAGACTTACCTGGGAAACTCAGTCTTAGTGTGTGTCCCACTGTCAGATCAATCCTAGTAGTCTTAGACTCTGGATTGTATCCAGCAACAGGTAAGCCTCAATGGCCCCAGACTACAGGCCTGCCCCAGAACCAGGCCATCTACCAAACACTTAGTCTCCAGGGTTGCCTAAGGCCAGGCTGGCACTAGCAGCTCCAGGTTCCATAAAACCCCCAGCACTAGGATGGCTCCCAGGGCCCCAGGCAAGCCTTCATCTGTACAGCCCCTTCAGGCCTAGTCATCTGGATGGCACCTGAAGACTCATCCTCCAGACCAGCCTCTGTGGATACAGACACTAGGCCCATCTTAGGTTTCAGCCCAGCTCAGAGTCAAGTCAGTCTAAAGTCCCAGTCTTTAGCCCTACCCCAGAATCAGATTGACATCATTAACCTCAAGCAAAAGGCTGGCACTGACAAATGGTTTCCAGGCCTGCCCAGTGCCATATAAGTCCCTGTAGCACTACCCTTGGAGGCAGGCCACTGTGGCCCCATGTTCCAGAAGACTCTGAGTTGAGGACCATCCTAGTAGACCCAAGTGCTGAGTCACTCATACTCCCTTTGTACCCAGGCTCCAGGACCATCCCTGTGGACTCATGTTTCAGGCCTGCCTTCACAGCACCAGGTCTCAGGCTACCCCTTGTAAATCAAGCTTCCAGGCCAGTATCCACATACCAAGCCTCTAGACTGGTCTTTCAGGCCAGCCACCATGGCTCTGGACACCAAGCCAGCCAGCATTAGCAATCCCAAGCCCTATACCAGTCCCAGAGATGAAAGTTCCATGCCTGCCTTAACACCAGGCCAGTTCTATGTATGATCAGAGTTGAGATGTTTTCATCTTAAAATAGCTAGTTATAACTATTGGATGTTTCATGTAAACCTCATTGTAACCACAAAGCTAAAACCTAAGTAGATATAGAGAAAATAAAAAGTAAAGAATAAAAACATACCATTAAAGAAAATCATCTAAATAGAAAGGAAGATAGCATTAGAGGGAGAAAAGAACAGAGGATCTATAAAACAACCAGAAAATAATTACCTTGAATGTAAATGAAATAAATTATCTAATCAAAAGACAGAGTGTCTCAATGGTTAGAAATCAAGACACTATTGTATGATGCCTATAAAAGATTGATTTCACTTTTAAGGATAGGCATAGAAATTGAAAAAGATAAAAAGATAAATCTCAGCAAATGGAAACCAAAATAAGCAAGAGTAGCTATGCTTACATTGGGTAAAATTAACTATAAAACTGTAAAACAAGACAATGAATATCATTACATAGTGACAAAGTAGTCAATTCATCAAGGGAATATAACAATTGTAAATATACATCCACCCAACATTGGAGCACCTAAATATATAACAGAAATATTAGTAGATATGAAGAGAGAGAATATAGTACAATAATAGTAGAAAATTTTAGTATTCCATTTTTTAGCCATGGACGGATTATCCAGACAGAAAATCAATAAGGAGATAACAGACTTAAACTATACTTTAGACCAAATGGATCTAATAGATATATATAGAACATTCTATCCAACAGCAACACAAGACATATTTTTTTCAAGTAGGCACAGAACACTCTTCAGTATAGATAATACATTAGGCCACAAAATGAGTCTGAACAAATTTAAAAAGGTTGAAATCATATCAAGTATATTTTCTGATCATAATTGAATAAAACTAAAAATAACTTAGAAGAGGAACTTTGGAAATTTAATGATGTGCTCCTGAAAGACCAATAAGTTAATGAAGAAATAAGGATTAAAAAATTTCTTGAAACAAGTAAAAATGGAATAAAACAACATAGATTACTTACACAATAATTACTTTCACTAGAAATCAATAATAAATACTTCAGAAAATCACAAATACATGGAATTAAACAGTATTTTTCTAAACAACCAATAGGACCAAAAAGAAATCATAAGATAAATATAAAAATATCTTAAGATAAAGAAAAGTGGAATACAACATACCAAATCTTATGAGATGTTATAAAATTAGTAGTGCGAGGGGTGTTAATAATAGTAAATGCCTATATCAAAAATAAGAAAGAAATAAAATAAACAATCTAATGTACCTCCTCACGGAACAAGAAAATAAGAACAACTGGTCCCAAAAAATTAGTAGAAGAAAGGAAATAATAAAGAGCCAAAATAAATAAAATAGAGGCTAAGAATTTGTTTCTTGGAAAGCAAAACAAACTTTTAGACTAAATAAGGAAAGAGGGAAGATGCAAATAAAATCACAAATACAAGAGGAACCATTTTTACATTTACATGCAACTTATACTACAAAGATACACTGGATCACAAGAGGTCACAATAATCAATTATATGCTAACAAATTGGATGACCTAGAATAAATGGATAAAATCCTGGACATATACAACCTACACAGGGTGAGTCA
This sequence comes from Loris lydekkerianus, assembly GCA_963574355.1. Taxonomy (NCBI): domain Eukaryota; kingdom Metazoa; phylum Chordata; class Mammalia; order Primates; family Lorisidae; genus Loris; species Loris lydekkerianus. Next base: position 3,182 of record CAUYPK010099844.1, on the reverse strand, counting down.
TGTAGGATAAAAACATCTTAACAGTATGATAATAATTAAGGAGATTGAATCAGCAATAAAATTTATCATCAAAGAAAAGCCTGAGATCTGATGACGTCATTACTGAGTTCTACCAAACATTTAAAAAAGAGCTAATAGAAATCTTTCTCAAACTATTACAGAAAACTAGAGAGGAAATACATCTAACTTATATTATAAGGCTAGCATTACCCAGACACCATAGCTAGACAAGAACACTAAAAGAAAAAAAAAAAAAATTTCTGATGAACATACCAAAGTCCTGGAAAACCAAACCCAATGGCATACTGAAAGGGACATTTACCTTGATCAAGTGGGATATAACCCTGAGATAGATGTTTGATTCAACATATGCCAATCTGTAAAAATCTATACACGTGATACACTGTCTTAACAGAATGAAGAAGAAAAAGTATGTGAACATCTCAATGGATGTAGAAAAAAATCAATTGTTTTATGAGGTAAGGAATAAATTTAGAAGAAATCAAGACTGTTGTGTGACCAGAGATGCGAATGAACAGCAGCTTTGCCGTGGGTGTAAACTCACTTCTGTAATTATTATGTCAAGAAACAGACTATACACTGTGGGATGGCATATAGCAAAAATCTTTATTCCAGGTTTTGACTTTATACTTTTCCAGTCACGTACACACTTAATCTATTATCTGTTAGTTTCATCATTGTCTTCTTTTACCTATTTGAAATTTAACTTGAAAGGAAATTTAACTTGAAAGGAAATATTTAGTTATCATATCAATACAATTGCCTTTGTAGTAAACCTCTTCTAAACAGTGACTAATTTCTGAGCAGGTATATGAAGGAAGATCACAAAGAAGAAAGTAGCCACAGGGGAATAGAGTAAATAGAAGACTATCTTCAAGCATTCACTCAGTTTACTCAGTATGAAGTAATGACTATGTCTTTCCTTCAGGACAGAGTACCTATAGACCTCTGATAATATGTTGTTAACATATGTCAACCCTCTGGTCCGTATCTCTGAGGAAGGGTGGCATGCCCTTTGATCTCAGGCTTCACGGGATGTACAGCTTCAGAGAAAAGGCCTAAGGAATTTACAACTCCAAAAAAGCCTAACTCTGCGTGTAACCCAGGGGGATGAAAAGTCCCTTAAGCCTCTGGAAGAAAAGTAAGTCATTTTAAACTCACACTGAATTTACTTTGTGTGCTTGATGTAGGATATGTTTATTTCTAAATATTATCCTACAAAGACATAGTTTCATAATAAAAAATCTTCCAACAAATTAGGTTTAAAAAGGAATGCACTCAACATAATTAATAAAGACCATGTATGGCAAACTCACAGCTAACATTTTACACTGAAAAGTTGAAAGCTTTTCAGGCCGGGTGTGGTGGCTCATGCCTGTAATCCTAGCACTCTGGGAGGCTGAGGTGGGTGGATTGCTTGGCTCAGGAGTTGTAGACCAGCCTGAGCAAGAGTGAGACCCCCCATCTCTACTAAAAATAGAAAAACTGAGGCAAGAGGCTCGCTTGAGCCCAAGGGTTTGAAGTTGCTGTGAATTACAATACCATGGCACTCTACTAAGGGTGAGAGTTTGAGACTCTGTCTCAATAATAACAATAACAAAAAAAAAAAAAAAAGAAAGAAAAGAAAGAGAGAGAGAGATAGAAAACAGAAAGAAAGCTTTTCCTTTAAGATCAGGAAGAAAACAAGGATGTGAACTCTTACCACTTCTATTAAATGTAGGTCTCAAAGTCCTAGCCAGTGCAATTAGGTGAGAGGAAAAAAGGCATCCAAATTGGAAAGGAAGAGGTTAAATTTTTCCTGTTTATAGACATGATCACCTATATCGAAAACCCTACAGTTACCACCAAGAAAACCTGTTAAAACTACTGAATGAACTCAGTGAAGTTGAAAGATCCTATATCAGTTACAAAAATCATATATTCAAGGATCCTTTATTTTACATCCTCATCAACACTTATATTTCATCTTTTTGATAATAGCCATTCTGACAGGTATGATATGATATTTATCTCATTGTGGTTTTAATTTGTACTTTCCTATTGATTAGTGATATTGAGTATTCTTTCATATATCTGCTGGCCATTTACCATCTTCTTTTTAAAAAATGTCTATTCAGGTCCCTTGCTCATTTTTAATCAGGTTAAATGTTTTCTAGATATTGAGTTATTTGAGTCCTTCAATATTTTAGGTATTATATCCTTACAATATATATGGCTTTTAAGCATTTTTCCCCTGCTTTGTAGACTGTCTTTTTACTCTGTTGATTGTTTCTTTTGTTGTGCAGAAGCTTTTTGTCTATTTTTGCTTTTCTTGCCTGACTTCTCAGATCTAATTTTAACAATGTTTGCTCACAACAATGTTGTATAGTCTTTTTCTCTATGTATTGTATTCATGGAAATAGCTGAAGGAGTAGATTGTAAGTGTTCTTACCACACACACACAAAAAAAAAATGATAAAGGAAAATGTATGAGGTAATGCTTATGTTAATTAGCCATTTCATAATGTATAATTATTTCAAAACAAATTGTACCTAATTAATGTTTTATTTGCCAATTAAAGAGAATAAAAAAATACTTTTTCAAAGAGACAAGGAGGCAAAATATAAAAATGCAGTTGAGGCTGGGTGTGGTGGCTCATGCCTGTAATCCTAGCACTTGGGATGCAAAGGCAAGTGGATCGCCTGAGCTCATGTGTTCTTAGACCTGAGCCTGAGCCAGGCCTCCAGTCTGATCCAGAGCAAGATCGTGTCTCAAAAAATAGCTGGGCATTGTGTTGGGGGCCTGTAACAGCTATTTGGGAGGTTGAAGCAAGAGAATCACTTGAGCTCAAGAGTTTAGGTTGCTATGAGCTATGTTGCTACAGTACTCTACCGAAGGTGACAAAGTGAGACTCTATCTCAAAAAAAAAAAAAAAAAAAAAAAAAAAAAAAAACCATTTTAAAAAAAAGAGGGCAACATTCACAGATGTAAACAAAAAACAAAATAAAATAATAAAAATTAAAATGTAAAAATTTGTTAATAATTAAATTTTTTTAATATTTTTTTGTGTTGCTTTTTTATATGTTTCTTTTTTTCTATAACTTTTTTGAATAATTTAGAATATATATAATAAAAAAAAAAAAAAAAAAAAAAAAAAAAAATGCCTTTGAAATATATGAGG
>CAUYPK010099840.1:0-18684 GCA_963574355.1 Loris lydekkerianus | reverse complement strand
GGGGTCTGTTGTTATTTCATTGTTACCATTTCTGATTGATGAAATTAGGGATTTTACTGTTTTTTTTTCCTGGTTAGATTGGCCAAAGGTTTATCTATTTTATTGATCTTTTCAAAAAACCAACTTTTGGATTTATTGATCTGTTGTATAATTCTTTAGTTTTCAATTTCATTTAATTCTGCTCTGATTTTGGTTAGTTCTTTTCTTCTACTGGGTTTGGGTTGGAGTGTTCTTCCTTCTCCAGTTGCTTGAAATGCCCCATTAAGTCATTAACTTCCTCTCTTTCCAGTTTCTTGATGAAGGCTTGCAGTGTTATAAATTGTCCTCTTAGGACTGCCTTTGCAGTATCCCAGAGGTTCTGGTAATTCATGTCTTGATTGTTGTTTTCTTCCAAAAATTTGGTGATTTCCTTCTTAATCTCATCTATAACCCATGTATCCTACAGCATAAGGTTGTTTAGCTTCCATGTTTTTGTATGGGTATGCAGGTTTCTGTTGTTATTGAGTTCAACTTTTATTCGATGATGGTCTGAGAAGATGCAAGGAATAATTTCTATTTTTTTAAATTTGCTGAGGTTAGATTTGTGGCCTAGGATGTGGTTGATTTTGGAGTATGTTCCATGGGTTGATGAGAAGAATGGTATTCAGTTTTGTTGGGATGAAGTGTTCTGTAGATGTCTGTTAAGTCCAGATGTTGAATGGTTAGGTTTAAATCTAAGATTTCTTTGCTTAGCTTCTTTTTGGAGGATCTATCTAGCACTGTTAAAGGGGTGTTAAAATCTCCAACTACTATGGAACTGGAGGAAATCAAATTGTTCATGTCTGTTAGAGTTTCTCTTATAAATTGAGGTGCATTGTGGTTGGGTGCATAAATATTAATAATTGAAATTTCATCATATTGAGTATTACCTTTAACAAATATGAAGTGTCCATCCTTATCCTTCCTTATTTTGGTTGGTTTAATGCCTATTGTGTCTGCAAATAGGATTGCAACTCCTGCTTTTTTTCTGCTTTCCATTTGCCTGGAATATAGATGACCATCCCTTCACCTTGAGTCTAATTTGTCTTTTAATGCAAGATGCAATTTTTGTATGCACCAGATATCTGGCTTAAGTTTTTGTATCTAGTCAACCAACCTGTGCCTCTTTAGAGAACAATTTAAACCATTCACATTAATTGAGAACATTGATAAGCCTTTCGAGAGTCCGCTGGACATTTTTAATCCTTTTGTGACTATGGAAGTTAGAATTTGATCTAAATTTTTTGCGTGTATTTACTTTTGTGGTGGAGGATTACACTGGTCTTTATGGAGGATAGTTCTGAGAATATCCTGGAGAGTTGGTTTAGTTATGGCAAATTTCTTCAACATGTGAATGTCATTGAAGTATTTAATTTCTGCATCATAAATGAAACTCAGTTTAGCTAGGTACAGGATCCTCAGTTGAAAGTTATTTTGTTTTAGGAGATTAAAAGTCGATGACCATCCTCTTCTAGCTTGAAAGGTTTCAGCAGAGAGATGTGCAGTTATTCTAATATTTTTGCCCTTGTAGGTGATGATTTTCTTTCATCTGGCTGCTTTCAGTATTTTCTCCTTCATATTAACTTTAGTGAAGTTGATTATGTGTCTGGGGGATGTCTTATTTGGGTTGAGTCGTGCTAGAATTCTGAAACTGTCTGCTATCTGAATTTCAGGATCTCTTGGCAGGTCTGGAAAATTCTCCTTCATAATCTCATGGAGAAGAGACTCTGTGCCTTAAGAAGCCACTTTGTCGCTTTCTGGGATCCCTATAAGATAAATATTGGTTTTCTTCAAATTATCACAGAGCTCTCTGAGAGAGTGATCTGTTTTTGCCCTCCATTTCTTTTCCTCTTTGAGAGTTTGGGAGCATTCGAAAGGTTTGTCTTCAGTGTGAGAAATCCTTTTTTCTGCTTGTTCCATTCTGTTACCGAGGGATTCTACTGTCTTTCTCAGATCTTTGAGGGCTGCAACTTCTTGTCTCAATGTATCAAAATCTTTGGTCATTTGGTCTTTGAATTTGTTGAATTCTTGAGATATCTTTTGAATTACTGCTTAGAATTCTAATTCAATCTTATTTGCTATCCAGATTCTGAATTGAATTTTTGACATCTCAGCTATTTGTTTGTGCATAGGATCTTGTCTGTGTCTGCCCCATTGATCCTTGAGGGATTTGATCTACTCTGACTATTCATATTGCCAGAGTTTTTCTGTTGATTTCACCCCATAATTGTTTTTCACTATTGCCTCTGGCCATCCTCAGAGTTGGGGAGGTGTTTCTCCAAATTAGACCCCAGCGGGATTATTCTGTTATTGCTGGATCTTTGTAGGGAGTCGCCCTGTGTAGTCTCTCTGGGGCTTCCCCAGCCAGGGAGTTCTGGTTGTGGAAGCAGCTCCGGAGTGTGACACACCCAGATCCAGCAACAGGGCGGGAGGTGGTGCTCATGCTTCTGGGAGTGCCTAGCTCCCAGTGACTTTGGCACAGAGAGCCCAAGGCTCCAGCAGTCTCTGGCCAGGAGAAGGGCTCTGCTCAGAGGCAGGGAGGGCTCCTGAGGGCACACTGCTACCAGAGTCCCTGGCCAGATGAGCGGGCTGGTGTGGAGGCAGGGAGAGTACAGGAGGGAGGACACAGGGTTGCGCGGCTCCTGCAGTTCTTAGTCAGGGCATGCGGAGGCCCGGTTGGTGTGGGTCTCAGGTCAGGGGTAGTGGTGCATCTCTTCTGGAGGTCTGGGTGGTGCCAAACTCAGGAGTTTGAGGTTGCTATGAGCTGTGACGCCACAGCATTGTACCCAGGGCAACAGCCTGAGGCTCCAGTGTGCCAAAACTGGTCTCACTCTGCCCCTGAGGGTTAAGTGTGTAAGGCAGCTCAGTCCCCGCCTTTAGGCGGCTCAGTCACTAGGTTACTAGCTCCTGCCCAATCCTTGCTTTGCAACCCTGAGCACGGAGCTTGCCAGGATAGTTCTCTCACAATGGCTCCCTTTGGCCCACAGCCAAACGCTATTAGCTCCGTCCAGCTCAGCAGCTCAGTCTGGGGCCCTAGACAATGCCCAGATTTCTCTGCACTCCTGCTCAAGCTTTCCCCAAAGGCAGTTCAATGAGTGCCAAGTCCAAAAGACCAAAACAGTTCATAGGTAAGGGCTTTCCGGTTTGTAGTCTCACTGCTGCTTGTACTTACAGCTGCCGGCAGGATTAGGTCGATCAAACACATGCAACCACTTGCCAGTTTTCCACTGTTTTTGTCATCCTCTTGGGGTCCAGAAGTCCCTTGCTGACTCCCTGCATCCTCAAGGGGATGATTATAGGTAGATCCCACCAGCCAGAGATGCCTGGAGTCTTTTCTCCCCAGACTCACTGTGCCCTGTTGCAGGGAGGCTGTTACTCCGCCGCCATCTTGGATTGTCCAACTTTTGTGTGTAATTTTGAGAAAGTATTTTTGTTGTTGTTGATGCAACTGTTACTGGGGCTTTTAAAAATATTTTATAATCTGTGACAAAATTGGTATAAGTTTCTGATCAATTATTTTGATACTTAAATTTCAGTATATCTAGGGCTTATGGTTCCTGGGGAATAGCTTTTCTAAAAAAAATGTAACTCTTCATATAAGTCAGTTTTGTGTCAGTCTAAAATTAATTTGAAATGTAAGTTTATACAGTGGCATTTTAATTTTCTCTCTGGGGTTTTCTGTTACTTGTGGAGGCCAGTACAAGAAAGTGAAAGAGGCTTTTATGACATGTGTGCATTTGAAAATGTCCTTTTATGAATTTTATTGCTGTATCTTTAATTACAAGAACAAAATTAATGTTAAAACTCTTTCCCCTGTTAATAACTGGTTCAGTCAAACCTTCATATGAAAATAGCAACCTTTCTCCCTGAATATGAAAACCTTTAAATGCAATTTCCATTTCTGAGCCTGTAGACATTGCTTTGTAATATTGCAGCAGTTTTCAAAACCAGAGATTCTAAACTCTTTTAAGAATTCTAATAATTCTCTAATACACTTTCTTCCATGTCCAAGTGTACACACTTGTATTTTGTAATAATTCACTGAGTGTCAGTAGTTATAGTCCTAGTTTGTATCTGGGCAGAGATGCCAGGGGTAGATGCCCAAGCTGGCCTTCCACTGCTTGTCCTGGTGCTGGCTGAAATGAATTTGAAATGTGAATTTAAATTACCTGCACACATGCCTTTGTCTGGAGCTCTACTTGGGAGAACCCAGATCCTAACAGTTAGTGTAGTGCTTGGAGATATGATTTTGGACAAGTCTAGTTTACTCACTAGCCATTCCTGTAACCCCATTTGCAGATACCCAACATTTTCTCATTATTTCATTAAACAAATATTAATTGAGCACTTACTCTGTGCCAGGCACAATAAGCAGGAAACAAAACACAAAAATCCCCACTTTGGTGGTGTTCTCTTGGAAAGTTTACAGAAAGAAATACAGCAGGGGAGGGGTTCTGGGATCTTAAATAGGGTGTCAGAAATCAGAAATGTCCGCACTGAGCAAAGACTTCAAAAAAATGGAGGGGCCATGCAGTAGCTTGAGAGAATAGGGCTCTAATTAGAGGCAGGGAAGACCGCAAAAGCCCCAAGGTGATAGAATTTTTTGTCTCTACTCTAAAAGCACCAGGCATGATAGCACAGCTGGAAGGCAGGGGCCCAGGGTGGAAATTATAGGAGCTGAGGTAGAAAAGCAGGCTGAATGGAGCAGGACCTTGAAGGCTGTGTATTTACAAAGGAAATATTAACAATTCTTTTCAAGAGCTTGACATGGTCTGCTTTATAATCCAGGCACAACAGAGTCTTACATATGGAAAGCCAGGTCTATTGGATACCGCAAACTCAACTAACTTTCCAACTTATTTTCTCTTGGCTCTCAAAAAAAATTTTAGGCAGTCCTTTCTAAATGTTTTATTTGGTAAGAAGTTCAAATTTTACTTCTGATATTAGTATGACACTCTTTAATTTCTCCATTAAAAAACATATTTTGAAACATTTATTAAATTTTTATTTAGCAACAAATGTAAATTACATTCACTTTTGTCTTTATTCCAAAGAGAACTTTTGTCTACTGGTAGGAATACTTGACATCAATCACTGCCTACGTTCTCTGAAGATCAGCTGATGATGTTGTACACATAATTATTCTCTTTGTTTGAAAATACATAATCCATGAGTTTCCACTCACATGGATTTGCATTTTGATTTTCTTTCCTTTGTTTTACAGTCAAATATTTTCTTGTTAGCCAAGTATGTAAGAGAAATCTAAACTGAACTGTTTGAGCTCAGAGGTATGACATGAATATAACATGAAATTTTATATGGAGTCAATTATTCTCTGCCATAATTAAGTCAGAATGGCATAAAATTAGTTTTCTGGGTCTTTAGTCAATAGTGTTTTTATTCAAAGTTTTGAAGATCATTTGAAATAGTCATTGAATCATTCAAAGAAGGCATTTTTCCCAGACTCTAAATGAGTCTCATTTAGATGTTGACAACAAGCAATAGACAAATATTTATTCATGTCCTGGGAGGCACCATTTCACATGTATTACTTACTTGTCTATTTTTTTCCCCTCTACCCACCTTAACTTGTTTCTCTTTTTTGCTTCTGACCTTTTCTTTTTTCTTTATACTCTACTCCCTTCCTCCAAACCACCCACCCTTAAAAGTTGGCCAACTTGCAGTTGGGGGGCATGGAGCGGATAAGCTCTAGATTGCAGGCTGGACGAATTATTCCAGTTCCACTCGTTCTTCCATCAAAAGCTCTGCTTAAATGCCTGTGACACGTTCTCCAATGACCAGTGCACTTTCCCACAAGAACAAAATGTTCTCCTCTCTCGGCCAGATTAATGACCTGTGAAATCTGCAGGCAAAATGCTTTAATAAGACTGTAGAAGTAACTCATGCACTTGAACAGTTGAAAATTTATTCCACTCTTAGGCTCCCTCCCGTCAACTCCATGAGGGCAGGGTTCAGGGGCTTTGCTGTTTGCTTTTATTCCCCCACCAGTAAATGAAATGCTAGAACGTAGTCAACATTCAATGCATATTGCTCTAATAAATGACCTAAGAACAAATTTCATAGAGCGTATGGTCCTGTTTCTAAGTCAAAATATTCTGTGTGAAAAACCTACCTGAAAAGGGCAAAGTGATTTAGGAATTGACTTCGAGAAGTTAGTGAATCTGTGGGCAAATATCTGTTGAGAAGAACAAATCCAAATAGGAACTTCTGGAAAATGGCCTGTCTCATTTGACTAGTGGACTAGATAGTATTGAATCATTTCATTTTACAGACGAAATTTACTTTGTTATGTGAGGGCACATTTGGCAATTGATTCATCTTGGTATAAAGGTTGGAACCCTATTTAAAATAAAACATTTGACTGAAGTCATGGTGAAGTGCACATCTGACTTTTTTTTTTTTTTTTTTTTTTTTTTGAGACAGAGTCTCACTCTGTTGCCAGGGATAGAGTGCCGTGGCCTCAGCCTAGCTCACAGTAACCACAAACTCTTGAGCTCAAGCAATCCTCCTGCCTTAGCCTCTTAAGTAGCTGGGACTTAATTTTTCTACTTTTCCTAATTTTTCTACTTTTAGTAGAGACAGGGTCTCACTCTTGCTCAGGCTGGTCTCGAACTCCTAAGCTCAAGTGATCCTCATGCTTTGGCCTCCAGGAGTGCTGGAATTACAGGTGTGAGCCACCATGTTGGCATTAGTGTCCTACAGTAGCCACTCACTGTTTTTCTCTAACTGCTCCTTGATTTTGGTTAATGTGCCAGTTGTCTTGGCTCTGTTCTCCATTTCAGCAGAGGTGTGTGATTCAAACTCTGCCAAACAGAGCATCATGTTGCCTGGGCCACTGTGACTGCACTGGGGATGGACGCATCAGCTAGTCACAGTAAATACAACACAGTGATACATCCACTGAGATGCTCCAAGGGCAATCCCTTCTGTTGTGCTCCAGGTTGTAGTTATGAAGATATTGGCTTTAGCTCATTTACCCTACAGGATGAGAGTCTGTTTTATAATAAAAGAGCTAACACAGCAGACAGTCGATTTGTAAACTTGGGAGATGGAGAGCAACAGGGTTGAATTTGGCTTATGGGAGTATAATTTCAACTCCTGATTAGTCTGTGCCTAAGGCCATGCCTATCTTTGGATGCTTTCATAATATGAGCCAATACGTTCAATTGAAGCTGGTTTGTTAGGGTTTTGATCCTTTATGACTAAAAGAGTTAAAAATTAATGTATATGATTTAAAAGAAAAAGTCTACTGATCTCTTGTTTTTTCCTAATATATTTGTGTTGCTTTTATTTGGTCCTTGATCAAACTTTCCAGGATTTTTTGTTTATTTCTGTTTTGAAAGCTTTATAAATATTGTCAGTGTTTGGTTCTTGTGATCCTCCAGTATTTTTCTATTTCAGCAATTCCTGTTATTATTTTTATTATTAATATTTCCTTTCTGGTACTTCCCAGGTTATACTCTTTCATGTTTTTTTCTCACTTCCTGTGCTGAAAGCATTTATTTATAGTTACTTGACTTTTCTAATCTATGCATTTAAGAATGTAGATATTTTTATAAGGACTACTTTAGCTGCATTCTGTACATTTGACTGTAGTATAATAGTTTCATGTTGTTTGGTTTTTAAATATTTTGAAATTTCTTCTTTGGTTTATTTCTTGATCCATGAACTCCTAACAATTGCATTTTAGAATTTCCAAATGCAGGTACTTGGGCAAATTATCTTTTTCTTAATATATTCTATTTTTAATGAATTGTGACTAGGCAATGTGGTGAGTATTATGTCGATTTTCTGGTAGTTCTGAGATTTGCTTTATGACTTTGTAGCATAAATTCAGGTTTTATAAATAGTTCATGTGTTTGAAGAATTGTAGTGCTAAGGATTCATATATATTCCTATGTCATTATGTAATGTTTTTGTCTGAAAATCACATTTAGATGATATTAATATAGCTGTGCCAGATTTCTTCTGATTAGTATGTATTTATTACATCTCTCCAAATTCTCTGAAAATTTTTTTTTTTGAGACAGAATCTCACTATGTCACCCTCAGTAGAGTGCTGTAACGTCACAGCTCACAGCAACTTCAAACTCTTAGGCTTAAGCGATTCTCTTGCCTCTGCCTCCCAAGTAGCTGGGACTACAGGTGCCCACTTCAACACCCAGCTATTTTTTGGTTGCAGTTGTTTAGCTGGCCCAGACTGGGTTCGAACCTGCCATGCTCGGTGTATGTGGCTGGCACTGTAACCACTGTGCTACACATGCCAAGCCTTCTCTGAATTTTTTTGTTCATGCATTTTTCTTTTGTCAACAACATACATTTAGAACAATTTCTAAACAGAAAGAAAAAACAATAAAATATATTACTAAAAAACTAATAGAGGCAAAAGGTGAGATAATAAAATATGCAATTAATCCAAATGAAGAAATAAACACAGAGAATGGGACAAATACAAAACAAATTGTTTGATGAGAGATTTGACCCCACCAACATTAAAAATTTTAATATATTAAATAGAATTCACATTCCATCTAAAAGACAAAGATTGTCAGACCAAATTAAAAAAAAATACTATATCTCTGGATTCTTTTTCTTTATCAAGTGAGATTACCAGAGAGCTTAGTTTGTGCTGTCTCACTCCAGTCTATAAAATGCTTGCTTTTAGCTGTGCGGTAATGTTACGCTGTCTGCTTGGAGTCTTAGTTGATATAAGAAATGACCATATAAGGAATATTTCTGTGTTATCTGTAGACCCCCGATTAAAGGCTTGATGTACTATGTGGTTCAATGTCTCATATAAATTATCATGCAATAAATCTGTCCTAGAGTTAGTGCTAGGAAAACTTTGGTCTCCTGACAAACTGAAAGCTTTCTCTTATTAGAGTTATATAAAATAGCATTTTTCTTTCCTATCTTTTATGTGATAAGTTTAGGGATAATTTGCGTGATTGGTTTTAGTGATTTTCCTTCGTCTCAGTTTTCAGTAGAACTAGTTCTTCCTCCCACTTCCCCACCACAAATTGTTCAGAGACTAAGGAAACAAAAAATACAAAGATATCAGAAAAAATGGTAAAAACAGACATGTAAGTGCTGTGAGAGAGATGTATGCAAAGTGCTCTGGGGAGGCAGAAATGATTCATTTTAGCTAGCTGGAGCAGGGTTCACAGTCACATCTAAAGCAGGCTTTAAGCACAAATCAGATTTCATCAGAAGGAGAAAAACAGACTAGAGCAGTGGTTTCTAATAGAAATATAACATGAGCCACTCAAGAAATCCCAGATTTTCTAGTAGACACATTAAAATAGTAAAAGAAATAGATAAAATAATTTTAATAATTAATAATTATTAAATAATTAATTTTCTTTAACCCAATACATCTACTATATTGACATTTCAACATGGAATACTTTTTCAATAAAACATTGTTAATAAGATGTCTGCCATTACCTTCTGGTACAAATAATTGGAATTTCAGGGTTCATTTCACATGTGCTTCACATCTCAATCTGGACTAGCCAAGTTTCAAGTGCTCGAAAGTCACACATGGCTGGTGGCCGCCATATTGGGCAAGGTGGGACTAGAGGACTATGAAAAAGACAAAATAGCACTTTTGAGAAATGACAAACATGTGACATGGACATGTGGCTAGAGTGTGGGAAAACGTGTGTGTGTGTGTGTGTGTGTGTGTACTTTGAAGGGTAAATGGAAGGGAAAGGAAATAGAAAGCTAGATGGAGCAAGAATGTAAAAGGTATTTTGGCTTTGTTACATTGGAACTGTTGAAGGTTTTCCGCATTTTCACATGGAATTTCAAACTTGAATTTGAGAAGCAATGTGAAAATAGATTTAAGGAGGGCTGGAGAGTGGAGGCCAATTAAGGGACATAAGTGATGATTCATTGAAGAGATGATGAGAACTTGGGTCTGTAGTTCTGACAAGGTGAGGGAGGAATTTGACAGATATTTTTCAGTTAATATTAACAGGACTTGGCAACCGTTTGGATGTGGAGCATGACAGAGTAAATGAAAATGACTTTAGGTTTTGAACATGGGTAACTGTGAATACCTTTAAGTGAAAGGGAATTTAAAAATAAAGAAATTTGAAAGAACAGTAATTCATTTGACCTGTTTTGTGCATATTGAGTTGAGGATTTCAATAGACATTTGAAAATATGAAGTAGTATTGTGTTCAATAATGGCAAAACTGCATCATAAAAATGATAATCTCTACCAAATTGATAGCTGAATTTAATGCAATATTAATCCTAACTTCAATTGTTTTGAACTGATGAGACTAATTATTTCATGTGGGAAAATTAACATGTTAAAATTTCCAAGAAAATGTTGAAAAAGCAGAAGACCATCGAAGTAGTTGAAGAGCCAGATATTCAACTGGGTATGTGTGAAAATGTACTTGAACTGCTATAATCACATAAAATAGGAGAAAGAAAAGATAGTGAGTGTAGGCTGGGTGCCTGTAGCTCAGTGGTTAGGTGCTGGCCCTGTGCACCAGGGATGGCTGAACCTGGCCTGAGCCTACTCAACAAAAAAGAAGAAAAAAGATAGTGAATCTAAATAAAAGCTACATTCAAATGAGACTTGGAAGAGAATTTAGAGAGCTTAGGCACAGTTAAGGTTGAGTCACCTTGGTGACAAAATAAGTTTCTCTCTTCTTTTTGACCTCCAATCTCTTGTCACTGCCTGCTATTGGCCAAAGCCAATTTTATTTATTTATTTATTTATTTTATTTTTTTGAGACAGAGTCTCACTTAGTCACCCTCAAGAGAGTGCCGTGGCATCTTAGCTCTTAGCAACCTCAAACTCTTGGGTTCAAGTGATCCTCTTGCCTCAACCTCCCAAGTAGCTGGGACTATAGGCGCCCACCACAACACCCAGCTATTTTTTTTGTTGTTGTTGCAATTGTCATTGTTGTTTAGCAGGACTTGGCTGGGTTGGAACCTACCAGCCCCAGTGTATGTGACTGGGGCCCCAACCACAGAGCTATGGGAGCTGAGCCCATTTTTAAATCAGGAAGCAAGCAGACCTGGCTGATATAGACCCTAGGGTCGGCTCTTTAGGGTACAGGGCTGGGCAGAGAATGAATCTGAGGGAGCAAAGTAACATTACTTAGCACACAGGGAAAGTTGATATAGATAGTTGCCATTTCAATTTACTGGGGGGAAATATGTTTTTTTTTTTAAATGGCTCTAAATGGAAGAAAACAGTTGAATCACATATTTCAATAAGTATGTTCTGGATAGATTAATGATCACAATGTTAAAATAGCATTTTTATACCTTCTGGTTGAAGAAGGACTTCTTAAACAAGACGGAAAACTGAAAACAAATCATGGAATGATTTACCTAGATTAAAAATTTTTTTTCTGAATGACAAAAGTCAGTATAAGCAATGTAAATAAAAAAATAGATTAGAAAAAATATTTGCAATATATATGATAGATAAGAAGTAATATTTCCTGTATTCAAACAGCTACTAAAAGTTAATAAAGAAGTTCACACAACTTTTAAAACATGGGCAAAGTATATCAATAGGCTTTTCTTTTCTTTTCTTTTTTTTCTTTTCTTTTTTTTTTTTTTTGAGACAGAGTCTCACTTTGTTACACTTGGTAGAGTGCTGTGGCATCATAGCTCACAGCAACCTCAAACTCTTGGGCTCAAGTGATCCTCTTGCCTCAGCCTCCCAAGTAGGTGGGACTATAGATTTGTGCCACAAAGCCCAGCTATTTTCAGAGACAGGGTCTTGCTCTTGCTTAGGCTGGTCTCATACTCCTAAGTTTAGGTGATCCACCCACCTGGGCCTCCCAGATGGCTAGGATTCTGGCGCACCTGGCCTGAACAGGCATTTTATAGAGAAGGAACGACCACAAAACATATGAAAACAGTTTTCAATCTCACATTAATCCAGGGAAATTCAAAGCCAAACAATGAGCATAATTTTCAACCATCAGATTGGCAAATTTCCTCCATTATTTTTCTGTTATTGAAAGAAAGCCTACATCCATCTGGTAAAAAAGTCAAATGCTACCAAAGGGTCTACAAAGAAGCAAGCTTCCTTCTTATTATAAATCTCTAGTCCCTCAGACTCTATCTGAGGCAGGCATTAAGAAGAGTTTTCTTATGTATCTTTCTAAAAATAGCCTCTGTATATCAGGTATACAGTGGAAAAATACATATAAAGTAGTACCTCTGTAAGTTGACTATGCACAGGACTGTAACCAACTGTTCAACATACAGAGGTGGTCAACATAAGGAATTTCCACTGAGTACATGTGGTGCATGTCTGGTCTATGATGATTAAGTGAATTTAAGGAGGTGGTCAATGTAGGGAGGTGGTCAACTATGGAAGTTCTACTGTAACCTAAAAAATTAAAAATTATAAACATGAACATGCCATACTCATTATTCTGGACATTGATTTTTCATTTTCTATCACTCTACTTCATTATCTTTTAGAACTATATAGTATTCTGAACTTAGTACACACCATAATTTTTTTTTTTTGCAGTGATTTTTTTTTTTTTTATTAAATCATAGCTGTGTACATTGATATGATCATGGGGCATCATACACTAGTTTCCTAGACTGGTTGACATGTTTATATCACACTGGTTAACATAGCCTTCCTGGCAATTTCACAGTTATTGTGTTAAGACATTTACATTCCACATTTACTAAGTTTCACATATACCATTGTAAGATGCACCTCTTTTAAATCTTCTGCTATTTATTAGTTAAAAGAATTGGCATAGAAGTTAGGATCAGAAAATATTAGAGGCAAATTTTTGTTGAACTTCACAAAAAAATTAATCAGTTTGAACTTTATAGTCTTAAAAATTCCTTTTTATGACTATTATAGTCAATCTTTGATTTTCAAAAGTATTAGTTTAAATTAAAAACAAACCCTACAGCAGAATTCCATTTCCCTGTAGTACTTTCCCAAAAGACAAAGATAGGTATTATTTTTATATTCCAAGATGACACAGAATTTAAGTGACCTCACCAATGTAGCAGTTCTGGTTTCTTAGAATAAGATGGTTAATTAAAATACATATGTACACATGCATGCACACACATACCCCCCCCCACACACACAACATTTTAATTTTTGCCAATGACAAGGAATAGAACATTGACAAGAAGATAAATTTTATTATTGCTAAAGTGAGTCTGGTGCATTCTGATCATTCTCTAAACTTTGGCTGCATCATAAAAGGGTACATAAATAATCTCTTTTCCATTTCAGTGCTTATTCATGTTTGCTGCCTTGTGTTCCTAAACTGAGTACACACAATACCACAAAAACAGGATGCAGTGGTGAGGACTGTTAAAACCAGCTGGTCAGGAAATCCATTTGCAGTCAGTAAACTTGTTAATGACACTAACAACAGGAAGAAAGGTGGATAGTGCAAGAGCAGGATGTGCATTCAGGGGTAAAATCGATACTTGCATTTGATTGGTGTGGACTTTTTAATAATTGTGTAAAGACATTCCAGTGTATAGACTCAAAGTGCCAATTTTCAATATTGGCTTAAAATCCTGAAGGAAATAGTTTATGCAAGAAGAATACTATGCAGACCAAATCTTGGCTGAACAACATTTATGTTTATTTAAAATAAACAAACACAACTAACAATTATGGAATTTTCTAGCCATTTTTCTGATTTTATAACATATTTCTCAAAGACATTGACTTTCTTTAAAAACTGTTGTGATTTTCCTAAGCTTCTGGTTGTAGTATTTCCTGGAAGTTCAATTTTTTTTTTTCCTTTACAAAGACAAAGAAAGCTCTATGAAGAACCAACAGGAGGAAATTCTAATAATACCTATGCGCTAATTGTTTCATGAGCACATTGCTTATCCATTCGGTGCCTCAGTTTTTTTTCTTTTTTTTTATCTCTACTAGCTTGCAAATTTCTGTAAAAATACAGCAAGTTAATTTTAACATCTGTCCAGAAAGTAAGTGCAAATTCTAGTTACTAACATGAAGTGAGTTTTCTCTTATCAACTCTCTTATTCATCTAAATAAATATTATTTATACCCCTGTATATCCCCAAATGTATAAATTAATAAAAGAATAAATTAATTATAAAAATAGAAACAGAGGGCATTAAACTTATTTCATGTGTTTTTAGTGAGAATTAAATTACTGGTATATGACAAGTGTTAAGAACTTTAAAAACAAATCCCAGCTTCTATAAGATTATTTGAGTACCACTGCGATAAAATAAAAATTTGCTTCTTTATAGTTCTGTGTTGATCTAGAGTCAACAGTTTATCATCTTGTTAATTTAGGTTTACTTAAGCTTTACATTGATAGTAGCAATGTAAGGATGGATTCAGTTGACTTCTGCCCAAATGAATGGAGTAAAATATTTGATATTTGGAAAACATTTACTGGTCACATTATTAAAATAATAATTAAGAATATATGGTCACATTATGGCTAAAAAAAGGAAATGATCTATTTTTTAATCTTCTGACTTTTAAACGGGAGTCTTAGTCCCTCTGGGCAGGGGCTAGATGGTGGTGGGGGCTTGGGGATGTTTGCAGGTACAGAGTGCAGGGAATCCTCAAAGTCATGAGATAAACGTGGCAAGCTTTCCTGGAATCCAGATTTCATGAGACAATGAAGGGTTGTGGGGAAATGAGATTTTATATTCAAATAAATGCAGTGGCTCACGCCTGTAATCATAGCAGTCTGGGAGGCCAATGTGGGAGGATCGCTTGAGCCCAGGAGTTTCGAGACCATACTGAGCAAGAGCAAGACCCTTTCTCATATTCTTCTTAGGAAAGTAACTCAAGAATGGAAAAAAACATTCATATAAATGGTAAAACATAACTGTCATCCAGAAGGAAGGAGGGATGAGGAGGGCTGGGAGGAAGGAAGGCATTTGGTGGGTCCTCACCTAACGTGCATAATGCAATGGTACATTTCAAAATTATTAAATATCTTACCACAACAAATAAGTGAGGTGATGGCTATGTTAATTAGTTTAAAGTAAGCATTCCACATTGTGGAATTAAATCATCGCAATGTACCCCATAAGTGCATTAATGCACACAGTTATGATTTAATTTAAAAAATTATCTAACATTTGGTATACTTTTCCTCAGTTAACATTGTCAGTTCTGACACAGAAACATTGTCACATTTTTTAGCTCTTACAAGTAAAATAAAGGCACATTTATCAGCATTAGTTGCTTTGCAATCTAACATAAAGCCTATAATTTATATTTTAAAGATACAAACCAGTCTTATGCTCATGTCCATCATCAATACTTCCAAATTCTCCTTTTTTCGTTGAGCAATCAGGAGGTGCAAACCCTTCCTCACAATGGCAATGATCAAAATTGTTACAAATCTAGAATAATCAAAAAATGAAATAATTGTTGTACAAATATTTCAATGGATACAAATGAATAGTCTAAAATTATTCCACGTGATATCTCATTTACCATCAACAGAAAAATTCATCAAGTTTTCCCTCACAAATGTCTACCTTTTGGAAAGTAAGTACATGTAGCTTCTTTTGCCAAATCAATTTTTTAAAAAATTATTTCAATTTACCCTGTAGCCAGGCCCAAATACCTTGTAATTACCAGTAATATGCCACTAATTATCCTCTACTTGCTAGTATCACAAAACTTCCCAGACCGTAGATTAACTAGGAAAACTATCAAGGAAATGCTAATGACTTTTATGTACAAGTTTCTGCCTTTTCTACGTAAAAATCAGGTCATTATGGTTACATGGTGACAAAAGGACTTCTGGTATGTTCAGTACCTCCACCTGCCTCACCTTTTTACCAAACATTTTATACAGCCAGAATCATCTTAAATGTTTTCTCTTTATCTACTCTAGTAAATAGTTTGGAAAGTTTCTTAAGGTGGGGGAAGGGAAATAAGGGAAGGGAAAG
Source organism: Loris lydekkerianus (assembly GCA_963574355.1). Classification (NCBI taxonomy): domain Eukaryota; kingdom Metazoa; phylum Chordata; class Mammalia; order Primates; family Lorisidae; genus Loris; species Loris lydekkerianus. Next base: position 2,709 of record CAUYPK010099840.1, on the reverse strand, counting down.
ATGGGAGAGCACAGTGTACAGCCCACCTCTCAGGGGGACACAATTATAAGAGAGACTTTGCCTAACAAATGCAGTCAGTGTAACCTAATTCTTTATACCTTCAGTGAATCCCAAACAAGCAGACAAGATCAAAGTTACAAATTGCAGATGATTAAATGACAGTAAATAGAATGAAAATACAAAAAAAAAAATCATTTTTAACCCAAATTTCTTATTGAATTGTTAAAAGCATGCTTCTTTATTTTATTTATTTATTTATTTGCAGTTTTTGTCTGGGGCCAGATTGAACCCATCACCTCTGGTATATGGGACCAGCGCTCTGCTGCTTTGAGCCACAGGTGCCACCCAAGCATGCTGCTTTAAATAAAAATGACAATTACTTACTCCGTGACCATTGCAATTTCTCATGCTATCACAGGCAGTAGAATTGACCAGGAACCTAACTTCTTTACACTTATTATTCAAACAATACTGAAAACAAAGCAAAAAATAAAAAAAAATATTAGTCAAAACATGTGCATGGATAACACATTAGAAAAATTCAAGAAAATCCTATAATTTGTATTACCCAAAACTCAAAGAGAAATTTATGAATATATAAATTTTAAAAATGTGAAATAAACTATGTACAGTCAGATGGTAAAGATGTAATCATGTTTAAGTTTAAACTTCATGTTTAACATGGCGGTGTTATTTTCTTACCACCTGGTATCAGAAGTCCCCTTAGAAAGATAAATATCTGGAAAAATAATTTGATTTGTCCTTTGAATTTAAGAATCATCTGAAGGACATTTTAAAACTGCACATGCCTGGAATCCACTAGAGATCATTCTGTCAAAATCTTAGGGAGCAGGGTCCAGGAGATTTCTACCAGTATTCGGGGATAAGAGCTATTGGGTAGAGGAATGATGTCTTAACATAATGTGTATGAGCTTAAAGTAAACATTACTGTTGTATGTGGCAAAATGAGGACAGAGACAGAAAAGAAAAGATAATGTATAAGTATAGGCGGTAATAGTACATTGAGAGACTCTTAGTACTAAGATAGCTAAAAAAGTTTCCTGATGAATGCTTTAAGTTTGAATTTCACAATGTTATTGCATGCATTTATGTGACATGTTCTAATTATCCAGAAGTTTTCAGTAAAGTTAATAGTCTGTGAAAACATTTTGCATTCTGGTTGAGTTTTGTCTTTGGGTCATAATAATGACAGGATATTTAGAATTAGAAGAATTAGGACTCTGGAATGGATACTTGAACTAACATCAAATAGATCTCAAAGGGAAGGAAAGCTTCAGTTATTATTTATATCTCATATGTTTCAAAATGACCAATAACTTACAGATACTCTTAGTTTATATGAAATTATCAAAATGATACTATATAAAAAATAAATTTGTATTTAGCAAGAACAACAAGAAAATTTCTCTCAAAAAACATGTTAATTTAACTTTACATAGTATGTATTGTACTTAATCCAATTAGAATGTTAAAATGTCATTAAATATACCACTAATTTATCATATATTAGATGTTTCTAATAATGCTTTATAGGCATATTATTGTTAATATTATTTCTTATTCTGATATAAAATACCATATATGCCAAGCATAATATGCATTATGTTATGGCAGAATATACTATTTTAATAATATTATTCATTTAATTAAAGTATTCCATTACCAATCAGAACAAAATCCATTATAAAAAGTAAAAACTGGGCAGCACCTCTGGCTCAAGGTATAGAGCACCGGCCCCATATAATAGAGGTGGTGGATTCAAACCCAGCCCTGGCCAAAAACTGCAAAAAATAAAATAAAATAGATAAAATAAAATAAAAAATCAAAACTAATATAAATTTTGTTTTTCTCATAAAATGATGAATACAATTCAAAATGTTGCAAAAACAATCTATATTTAAAAATGCTTGATCACATCATTCATCCAAGATCTTCAGATATTCTCTATGAAAAATCACTTAAATGTATATTTTAGAATATCAAAAATTAGATATATAAAAATTACTTAATACATTGCTACTAATATTGCCATATTTTCAATGTCACATTTGAAAATTCTTTAAAAAGCTCACCTAATACCCACCAAAAGATTATTTAACTAAGTAAGGAAATACAATTTTGTTCAACTTGCTAGTTCCTACTGATAAGAGCCTACTTTTTTTAAGTTATGTCTTAACTTGTAAATTTTGTCTGGCAGTTATGTAGGTGATTTTTGCTTAATTGAAAGGATGACCCCAAAATTATGTTTTTGTTTTTGTTTTTTGAAATTTATTAAATCATAGCTGCATACATTGATATGATTATGGGGCATCATACACTAGCTTGACAGACCACTTGACACATTTTCATCACAATAGTTAACATAGCCTTCCTGGCATTTTCCCAGTTACCATGCCAACACATTTACATTCCACATTTACGAAGTTTCACATATACCCTTGTTTGATGCCCTGCAGGTGTAATTCCACCACTACCCCTCCCTCCACCCACCTTCCCCCTCCTTTCCCCCTCCCTCCTTTCCCTTCCCCCCTTTCCCCTATTCTTAGCTTGTAACTGGGTTATAGTTTTCATGTGAAAGCCCTAAATTAGTTTCATAGTAGGGCTGAGTACATTGGGTACTTTTTCTTCCATTCTTGAGATACTTTACTAAGAAGAATATGTTCCAGCTCCATCCATGTAAACATGAAA